>PVKA01023889.1:8505-35099 GCA_004027165.1 Ctenomys sociabilis
TTTTTTTTTTTTTTTTTTGTCTTTTTGAGACAGGGTCTCACTATGCAGTTCAGGCTGGCCTTAAGCTCACTTTGTAGCTCAGGCTGGTCTCGAACTCACAACAATCCTCCTGCCTCAGCCTCCCGAGTGCTGGGATTACAAGCATGCGCCACCACGCCCGGCTTAATAATCAATACTTTTTACATTGTTATTTTCCTAGTGGTTATCCATAGTACAAGAAGCAGACAGGACATCCTGTCCAAACACTATTAGTGCATATATTTCTTCTCATAGAATAACGCCAAAGTACTGCATATTTATCCAAACTATACTGTTTATACAAACATAAAATGGTTCTTCTCTGTATCCCCTTTTCAGTTTAGTCCTGTCAGAGATGGGTGTTCTATTGTCATTCAATTATTATAGGTGCTTGAATTCAGCGAAGCATTCCAACACAGTGCAGGAGTCCACAACAATAGTGGATTTTCCGAAGAAATGTTGATGAGAGCCATTTACAGCACAGATTATTATTATGGGCTTATTTTATATACCTCATTTTTATACTTTTCTACTGGATGGTTAAGACCAAGATAAAGCAAGATCTATTTAATGAAAAATGTAACTTTTGTATCTGATGAGGTCAGTCAGGTACTCTCAGGGTTTATCCTGTAACCCGGTACCTCACTCTGTAGATCCTTTGTCAGTGTCAGCCATGTGGATGAGTCACGGCCATTGCCTGACCAGTTTGCTCTCTGTGAGAGCCTGAGAGAAAGTTTTCCCTCCATGTGACTTGCCTTAGGCACACTATGGATCATTGATCACATTCCTCTGTGGCTCTATAATCTCCTTGATCAGAATATTTGGAGCTCAACTGAGTTCCATGATGCTACAGTACAGGTTCTCCTATGTCCTGAGTCTTCATTTACCTTAAAAGGCTAGAGCTAAAATGTTGGCTGAGTATACAGTCACATTTTCTTAATTCACTGTTTAGAGACATCTGTTATAATAGAGTCTGGAAGTCTAATATCCGGTATGCACCTTGTACGATACCAAACCATTACAAAAACAGTTTGCAATGTTTTAATTATCAAATCTGTCCTGTTAATTTGATTTGAAACTGTCTTATTGCTATTTGTTATTCAAAAATAAATAAATACAATTCAAAAAAAAGAAAATAAAATATAAAAATCTCAAAATATTAGTTCACCCAAATTTCAAGGTCCAACCAAAAAATGCACTTCTTGAGTGGACAATCCTGAAATGAAAAAGTAGGAATGTACAAAAAAAAGATGCTCAGCTCTTTGCACCACATTGCACTGCAGTCACGGACTTCTGCCACTGCCTAGCACATGTGCTGGATGGCAAGAATGACAATGCTGGTAGCCACGAGGACTTGGTCTAAGACTGAATTTCAAGCATAAAAGCATACTGTCAATTGTTAGTTTTAAGCTATTTTGAAGCATAGCTAACTTCAGAATTTACTTTTTAATGTTGTATGTCTGGGATGCAAGAATTGCTAAAAAATCATGTTATATTTCCAGATTAAAGATGATTCAGCTTTAAGGAGTTACTGACTCAGAGATACAGAAGAAAACTGATTCCGAAAAAGGAATCTCGGCAAGTCTGCCCAGGATGTCTTCACCACGGGCTGAGGGTTTGGATTAATAAATCTTGATTTGAAAACAAAGCCTGAGAACAGACTGGATTCACCAGCTCGGGATCAGCTAACACAAAGACCAACAAAGTGACAGGCAGTCTGGAAACCAAGTACAGGTGGGCCAGACCAAGTACAGCCTGATGTTTGTGGAGAAATGCAACACGGACAACACCTTCAGCACCAAGCTCACCATCAGCTCAAGCAAGGACTGAAACTGATCATCAATTCATCCTTCTCACCTAACACCAGGGGAAAAAATGCAAAGACCAAGACAGCGTACAAGCAGGAGTACATCAACCTCGGCTGCAATGTGGACTTCAACATCACGGGGCCTTTGATCCATGGTACCCTGGTGCTGGGCTATGAGGACTGGCAGATGCATTTTGAGATGACGAAAGCCCAAGTGACCCAGAGAAACTTTACAGTTGGTGACAAGACAGATGAGTTCCAGCTTCACACTAATATGAATGATGGCGCAGAATTTGGTGGCTCCATTTTCCAGAAGGTGAACAAGAAGCTGGAGACTGCTATCAATCTCTCCTGGATAGCAGGAAACAGTAACAATCTCTTTGGCATACCAGCCAAGTATCAGATGGACCCTGATGCCTGCTTCTCCACCACAGTGAAGAACTCCAGCCTGAAAGGTTTAGGATACACTCAGACCCTAACTTCAGGAGTCAAACTGATACTCTCAGCTCTGCTGGATGGCAAGAATGTCAATGCCGGTAGCCACGAGGACTTGGTCTAGGACTGAATTTCAATCATAAAAGCATACTGTACAATTGTTAATTTTAAACTATTTTGCAGTATAGCTACCTTCAGAATTTACTGTATCTTTTAATGTATGTCTGGGATGCAAGAATTGCTTTAAAAAATCATGTTAGACTTCCACATTAAAGATAATTCAGCTTTAAGGAGTTCTGATTCAGAGATACAGAAGAAAACCGATACCAAAAAAAGGACCTTTCAGCAGTACAAAGGGGGAACTCGGTGGCCCACTAGTGATGCCAGGTTCCTTTTTAAAAAGAAATGTAGGTGTGGCTGCAGGTGGAAGCTGGCAATGTGTGGGCACTTTACAATTCTGTGTTGAGTAGGTAAATGAATTGTTACTTTCTGAGAATCAAACCCTAGCTTCCTAACACTGACTGGTGAGAAGCCAGGCCCTGACGGCTTGCTGGTGTGTACAAACTCATCTGAAAAGGACAAGTTTAGATGAACTTTCTCAACCTGCTCCCACCCTAGTCCCTCATCACCTCTTCTACACCAAAAATAGTCTACAGGGTGCAGTAGCACCCTGTTTCTTTTGTGCCATTTTGAGGTACAGAAGAGGATTTAATGAAGCCAATCATTCAGAATTTCATTCCTTATCATGTTGTGGTTTTTTGCCCTTGCACCAGGGTATATCAGCTGCAAGTTGGGAAATGTGCATGACTGTGGTCACCCAGTGATGACACTAGGAATCTAAGTTGGACATACATTGTGTTCTTAGCACTCAGTTTATTTTTGAGCAGTTTATTGGATACATTTCATAATCTTCCATTTTGTGCAGAATTAGATCCTCCCCTTCAAATGCTGTAATATAACATCACTTAAAACTTGAATAAAATATTGAAACCTCAAAAAAGAAGGAAGGAAGGAAGGAAGGAAGGAAGGAAGGAAGGAAGGAAGGAAGGAAGGAAGGAAGGAAGGAAGGAAGGAAGGAAAGAAAGAAAGAAAGAAGAAAAGAATTTTCAGCCTTACTGGTCATTTGAAGATGAAAAGTGGAACAACGCTGAAATTCTGTTTCACTCCCAAAAGAATGACTATACACTATTGCTGGTGGAGCTGTGAGGAAAAAGGAACATTTCTTCACTGTTGGTGGGAGAGTAGACTGGTACAATCATTGTGTAAATTAGTGTAATTCACCTCAAAACACTAAAATTAGAGGTTCCATTTGATCTAGCTTCCTGGCAAAAGTGTTTTCTTAAGACAATATCTCAATTGTTGATTCTTTGTGATATTTACTATGTAATCAGAGCTTTGTTCAAAAAGTCTTTGCCTACACCTATGTATTTAAGAGTTCTAACCATTGTCTATTAGCAGATTTGGAGCTTCTGTTTTAATACTTAGATCCTTGATCCATTTTGATTTCAATTTAGAGTATGATTATAGACTTAGCTGTACTTCTAGTCTTTGGCATATGGAAAGCCAGTTTTTCCAGTACTGTTTATTAAAAAGGCTATAGCTTTTTATGTGCATCCTAATCCCTTCTATTGTTCCTTGGTTGTTTGTTGGGGGGTTGGGTTTTTTTCTTGTTTGGTTTAGATGGTTTTCCCAGTACCATGGCATTTTTATCACCAACGATTGTGAAATCCCTGCCTTGCCTTTGTTGTCCTTTTTCTTTTCTAGGTTTCTTCTGGTTCCTAGGATTGTAAAATGAATTTTAGGATTGTTTTCTCTACTTCATTCAGTATGTTATTAGTAAGTTGATTGGGATTGATTACATCTGTAACAATTTTGGAATTAAGCCATTTTCACTTACATTGGTTGTTCATACACAAGAAAAAAAGGTATCTTTTCATTTTCTGATATCCTCCTCAATCTCCTATTTCAAAGTACTACAGTTTTAAAAGTAAAGGTCTTTTACTTCCTTCAATAGATTGATTCATAAATATTTCACTTTTAAATATTATTGTGAAAGTTGGTGTTTCATTCATTTCTCAATCACTGAGTTTAATATTTGAGTATAGGAATGCTATTCATTGTTGAGTGCTAACTTTGTATCAAGCTATATAACTGAATTTGGTTAAATCTGGAAGTCTTTGGTGGAGATTTTAGGTTTTTCTAGAGAGTATACCATGTCATCAGTTATAATAATAATTTAAATGCTTCCTATAATATCATTATACCTTTTTATTTCTCTCTTGTCTAATTGTTCTGGCTAATGTTTCCAGAATAGAAGTGGTGACAGTGGGAATCTATTCTTGTTCCTGATTTTAGAGTTAAAGCTTTAAGTTTTGTCCATTTAGTATGACTTTGGCTGTTGACTTCTCCTTGATGGCTCTTATCTTATCATATTGAGATAAGAACATCCATTTCAATTTTCTGCAGGATTGTATTTATCACAAATGGGTGTTGGATTTTGTCAAATGCTTTTTTCTGTACCTACTAATATAACCGTGTGGTTTTAATCCTTGGCTGTGTTAATATGTATATTAAACTTACTTATTTGCATGTTGAATCATCCATACATCCTTGGCATGAATCTTACTTGGTCATGGTGTATAATCTTCACGTTAAATTTGCTGCATTCTTAGTGCCAGAATGTTGTTGCGAATTTTTCCATCTATGTTTAGTAGGGACTGGTCTTTAGCATTTGTTTTGCTTGGATCCCTCTCTGATTTTGGATTCAGGGTAAATTTTTCTTCCAGGAGTGATTTGGGTAGTATTACTTTCCTATTAGATCTCTACATTTCTTACAAAATTTATCACTGAATCTAACAGGATATGACATCTTCTTTGTTGGTAAGATTTTAGTTATATCTTTAATTTCATTGACATATTGGATTACTTAGAAGTTTTATATTTTCTTTGGTAACTCACATATATTCTAGAAATTTGTCCATTTCTTCTGCATTTTCCATTGTATTTAGAAAAGAGGTTCCCAAAGTAGGTATTGATGATCTTCTGAATTTCTGTAAGATATATTGTGATTTCTCCCTTTTCATTCCTAATTCATGGATTTGAGTCTGTCCTTTTTGATAAGCTGTTTAAAACTTAAAAGAACCAACTTTTCATTTATTTCTTGTATTGTTTTCTTTGTGTAGACTCCATTAATTTCTGCTCTGATCTTAATAATATCATCCCTGGTGTAAGTTTGATTAGCTCTTCTTTTTCTAGAAGCTTAAGGTTCAATATTAGACATTTCTTTGTGCTCTCTTTTTCTAATATGAAAATTCACTTCTCTAAATTTCCCTTCTGGGACTATTTTATTTGCATTCCATTAGTTCTAGTATACTGTACTGGCATTACCACTTAATTGCAGAAGCTATCTAATTTCTTTTTTTTACTTTCTTCTGTGATCCTTTGGTTCCTCAGGATGGTGTTATTTAATTTTTATGTGTTTATAAAGTTCCTGTAGTTTCTTTTGCCATTGATTTCCAATTTTATTTCACTACAGTCTGACAATATACATGGAATAATTCCAATTCCTTTGCACTTAATTAAACATGTTTTATGAGATAGTATGTGGTCTGTTTTAGAGACTATCCTATGAAAAGCTGGGAAGAATACGTATTCTGATGTTGTGGCATGCAATAATCTGTAGACATCTACTAAGACCATAAGTTTTGTTTAGTTCTAATATTTCATTGTTGATTTTTTGTCTAGTTGGCAGTTGTGTATTGAGCTCTCCCATTACAACTGTATTAGTACTTATTTGATGTTTCAAGTCCATTAATATATGTTTTATATTGTTGGGTGTACTGGATTTGTTGCACACATATTTACAATTGTTATCACTTCCTATTGTTCCCTTTAGAAGGATATAGTGACCTTCTTTGTCTCTCTTAATTTGTCTTGGCTTCAAATTCATTTTGTCCCAGCGTGACGTACCGCGCTGGCCCCAAAGCAGGGGCATGCTGACAAGGTAACTGAGACCGGGCGTGGTGATGTGCACCTGTAACCCCACCCCTTGGGAGGCTGAAGACAGAAGACTCGTTATGAGTCCAGTCTAAATAGTAGACGCTGTGCACCCTGTAGACCCTGACCTAAATACATTTTAAACAATTTTGTCTGCAAATACAATAGCTATTGCTGCTTTTCTCTCAATTCTGGGTTCATATTATTTTCCAGGCTTTGACTTTCAGTGTCAAATTTCCTTTTGAGTCATATGTGCTTCTTGTATACAGAATACTGTTGCACTTCTTTTCATGATTCATTCTGCCAGTTTCTTTTGATTAGTGAATTGGTGTCTTTTATATTAATGGCCTTAATTGATACATATTGTCTTATCTTTCTCATGTTATTCTCCTGCTATTGTTCCCTATGTTTCCCATTTTTTTGAATTTTTTTGCCCTGCCTGCTGGCTTCTCTTGCATTCTTGGAATTGTGGTCACTTTTATCTCTTTCTAGAATTCTTTGGGTACTATTTGTAGCATTAGTTTGGTGGTAATGAATATCTTCAGCTGTTCTTTGCCATGGAAGTATCTTAATTTGCCATTAAATTTGAATAATATTTTTTCAGGGTACATCAATCTATGTTGGAAACTATTTAGCTTAGAGCTTCACTCCAAGACCTTCTTGACATGATGGTTTGTGTTGAGAAGTTTGCCATTATTTTTATGTATTCTTTTTTCATTTTAATGAGGAAAAAAGGATAAAATAGCAATGAAACAATTTCAAAATAGGTTAATAGGATGGTTACAATAATCAATACATTGAGTATTGTTGTCTTTGTAGTAGTTATTCAGAGGACAAGATGTAGACATGATATCTAAACAATATTAGTAGAAATTTTTATTCTCAATGAACTAAGAGAAAATAGCTGTATATCTATCCTATCTTGTGTATACATATAATTTTTTTCTTTTTTCTCTTTTTTCTTCACAACAAAATAGTTCTTTATTACACTTTTGTGAAGTTAGTAATTCATGACACTAGGTTGCCTCACAACTGATAGCTAACCTCAAACAACCAGGATGATCATCTCAGGAGTGAGATAGCCTGTTTCCTTTTAGGCATGAGACCAAGTCCCACTTACACATATTTGATTTATTTCCTAGCTTTGTGGCTCCCAACATATTCCTCCTTTTCCATTTTGTTTTTTCAGAGATGGAGTTTTGTTTGTGTTTACATTGTATTTCATGTAGGTTTTTATTTCTGATGTTATCATTTGTGTTCTGTAATTAAGTAAATAGCTGGTGTGACAATTGTAATGTGTATTCTAGGAATTCATTGCTTACTTGATATTTTATTTTATTCTAGTGATATCTTATTTCCTGGCTAAGTGCTCCTTGTACAATATATTAGGAAGCTCCTGACAGTTAGAGAAGCTGTATTTTGAGAGGTCTTTAAAGGACCTTTCCGTACTTGAAGCCAGTCTAAAGATTGTAGGTACATGAATTCCACAAAATAATCCAATATAGTCCAATAGTTCATAATAGTAATGGGTGGTCAGCAGAACTAGCGATTGTCAGAAGTTCTTGACTTGAGCTTTTGACAGCTCAGCATATAAATATGGCTCTACTTTTTATACCTCATGGTTATACTTTATTGCTGGATGGTTAAGACCAAATTAAAGCAAACATAATCTTTGCTTTGTCACACCAAGGGCAGTCTTCACTCATGACAACCGCATGCTCCAGGCATGCATCTCGCTTATACTGACAGAATATGGACTTAGCTTTCCTTTTGTATGTGGCAGGCCATGCTTATTACCCCTCTTGTGTTCCTGGTCTGTCAGGAGCTTCCTAATATATTGTACAAGGAGCACTTAGCCAGGAAATAAGATATCACTAGAATAAAATAAAATATCAAGTAAGCAACGAATACCTAGAATACACATTAGAATTGTCACACCAGCTATTTACTTAATTACAAAACACAAATGATAACATCAGAAATAAAAACCTATATGAAATACAGTGTAAGCACAAGCAAAACTCCACCACAGAAATACGCTTTGCTTCAACTATCTGTTCTTACATTGTTTCATTTGTCAATTTCTCTACTCAGTTCTAAGTTACTTCTCAAATAAACCTATGCACTTGAATCCATGTTCAGGGTCTGCTATCCTCAGGGGAAAATTTAAAAGGAATTGGTGATAAAAATAGAATAAGAGAGAGAGATTAGGATCAAGGTCAGAGGACAAATGAAGACGATATGGACTCTGGAAAAACTGATGAAGAAAACAAGAGGGAAAGAAAGAAGGAAGAAACAAATATAAGAAAGGAATAGTGCAAGAAAACTAGGAACAATGTTCACATTCACATAAAAACAATGTTCACATTCAAGTAAGAACAATCAAGAAAAAGAGGGGGAAAGACAAAGTAATAAAAGAAGAAAAAGAAAACAAAAACAAAAAACATTTTAAATTACAAATGTCCACTTCAGGAAGTGTCTCTGCTGTCACTGGTAGACAGATGAGGCAGACAGAGACCAGACTTATAGTGACTGATCCCAGAAAGACAGTTGTGGAATTGTGGCAGAGTGGTGGATAAACCCAGCAAGCCTGTGCCTGAATTCCCCTGAAATTCAGGCTGCTTCTGGTTTCTGGCTTTGATACTGAAAAAATTTGTTCAGCCCATACACTTCTGGTGCCTTTTTCCAGCTTGACCCCAACTTCCCAGTGTCTTACACTCAACTGTGTCTGTTCTTGACACTTGCTAGATGAAGCCAACCCATAGTGCTTTGATTTCTGAAATCATTTGGCCTCTTTCCAAAATAGCTCCTGGCCAATCACCTTCGCCTGGATCTGAACTGGCATAACACAGCCCACTGCATCCTATGCCCCATTCCACTGCTATGTTTCACTGTGGCAGCCTCTGGAGTCACCCATGGTACCAGGCCTCTGCAAGTTCAAGCCAACCCTCCCATTCCGTGAGCCAGTTCTAGGGAGAATGCACCATGTTCCACCTCCCATGTCTGTGCTTCTGCTCCTCCTGTCACTCTTCCAAGGGCTCCAGCTCTCATTTCAGACCCTCTCAGGGCCCTGGGTACCCACTTCCCTTCTTTTCCTCACATTTCTATATTCCAGTGTCAGTACTCCAAACCTCAAAAATCCTGTTTCTCTGTTGCTCACCATTCTGCCATCTTCCTGGAAGTTCTCTCACTTTTACTTTTAAATTATGTTAATGTTAATATATTTCAAAATCTAAAATTAACTCAAAAAGAATGGAATTAACTATGATATTTAACTTAAACAAATCATGTATCAAGGGGCCAGAGAGACGGCTCAGTAGAATAAGTGCTTCCCTGCCAAACGCAAAGGTCTGAGTTTAATCCCTGGTTCTGCCAAAAAAAAAAAAAAGTCTTACTTAAATCAGGTATCAAATTGATAACATCACATTATTTATAAATAATAAATTCAAATAAATCTTGAACCCAAAAAATTAACATCACCCTCTGTAAGATGTATTGTAAGTACAATATCAATTGCAGAAAAAAAGAACCTAAAACTTTACTACATAATTTGTTACACAGTAATTGTATTGGTATTGATATTTATATATCTTATAACACAGAATAAATGAACAAACATGTTGATATTGATCTTATTAGCTTTTCATTATGAAATAAATATAACAAAAATATACAGTAGGGGAACAAGAAGAAGGAAGGTATAGACTGAAATTTAAGAAATGGGATTAAACACATGCTCCCTCTGGCATATCTACTTAAAGGAATTCAGAAGCAATGTCACCTTAAAATAGCAAGCAATATAGCTGGTTTGCCCATCCTCTCCTCATGTTTTGTACTTTTGTCTACATTGTTTCCTCCACGGAATTATCCATCCTTGGAGTCTGATCTCTAGGAAGGCCCACATAATTCCTTCCCACTTTTCATTTAACTACTCTGAAACTCCACCTTACATTTCTTTCAGCTCATTTTAACTTACATGCACTCTCCATTACTGGTTTCTGAACTCTTGACGGTAAAGGACAAATATCCAATTCAACTTTGGATCTACCCAAATGACTTCAGTGCTTTTCATGCAGTAAGTGTGGTATATATGACTATTTAACTGTTAACCATATTTCTTCATGATGACTCACAAATTTTATGGCTCCTGTCATGCCAATGCTGGCTCAGAAATGCGCTATATATTAAAAACCAAAGTTGAGAAAATAGAAAAGGAATTCAATAGAATAATATGCTAAAGTTAACATGATTTTAACACACAAACTAATCAAAAGATATAATGAAGCCTATGCACTTAGGAAAGGAAACAACACCCTTTTCTAGCCTACTTTAATTTTCAAGATGGATAGACCTGCTCCCTCACTTTTGTGAATGATTTCCCCATCTGTCTTTGTTTGGGTTCTTCAGAAGCAAACCCTGAACATAGATTCAAGTGCATAGGTTTATTTGAGAAGTAACTTAGAACTGAGTAGAGAAATTGACAAATGAAACAATGTAAGAACAGATAGTTGAAGCAAAGCGTATTTCTGTGGTGGAGTTTTGTTTGTGTTTACACTGTATTCCATATAGGTTTTTATTTCTGATGTTATCATTTGTGTTTTGTAATTAAGTAAATAGCTGGTGTGACAATTCTAATGTGTATTCTAGGTATTCGTTGCTTACTTGATATTTTATTTTATTCTAATGATATCTTATTTCCTGGCTAAGTGCTCCTTGTACAATATATTAGGAAGCTCCTGACAGACCAGGAACACAAGAGGGGTAACAAGCATGGCCTGCCACATACGAAAGGAAAGCTAAGTCCATATTCTGTCAGTATAAGCGAGATGCACGCCTGGGGCATGCAGTTGTCATGAGTGAAGACTGCCCTTGGTGTGACAACTAAAGCAAATATTATTTTTGTTGTAGAGTTCTGTTGGAATTTTCATTGTAGTTCATATAAGAATTTATTTCTTATGCTATCTTTTAGGTTTTGCAAGCAAGTACAAGCTAATGTGAAAATGTTGGTGGTTACTCTAAATGTGCAATACTTATTGAGAATTAATACTTTATTTTATTGATATTCTATGCTACTGTTAACTATACATTGTATAATATGATTTTAAAAAAACTCCTGAAAAAAACATCAAGACCAACAAGATATTAAGTATGTCCTACAAAAAGTCCAGAAAAGAAGAACACACGTGCTGTCGGCGTAAGCCATATGTGCATACGGAACATGCTACTGTCATATGTGAAGACTGGCTTATGTGTGCTAATTGAACAAGAGACTATTTTCTGTTGAGTTCTACTGGTGTTTTCACTATCTAGTTCATAGAGGACTTTATTTCTATTGTGATTTTAAGACTGTACATCAAAAAGCAGTTGATGTTGACAATTTTGATGCTTTTCAAAGCAGTCAGCACATTAAGAGATGAAGCTTTTCATCTCAGGTAGCCTCACAGGTACTGCCAAAAAACACAATGCCTGCGTTATCCCACAGTAAAAAGAGAAACTTACAACAAATCTAGCTTTTCAAGTTTTATTTTTTTATAATTTTATTGAGAAACAAATGGCAATGAGACATTTTCAAAACAGATTAGTAGGACAGTTTCAGTAATTAAGACATTGCATATCATTGTCTTCTTAGTGGTTATTCATAGTACTAGATGCAGACATGATATCCTGTCCAAACACCATTAGTACAAATCTTTCTTCTCATTGAATCAAGAGAAAGTAGCTGTATATTTAAACTACTTTGTATATACAGACACAGTATGGTCCTTCACTGTATCCCCTTTTTTGTTTAGTTTTGTCAGAGATTGAGTATTCCATTGCCATTTAAATATTACAGAAGCTTTTCACGTTTTAAATTGTCTTTGTTTGTAATTCTAGAACCAGGCAGCAGACTGTGCCAAAAATGATTCCATATGACTTCTTCACATGACCTACTTATACTTATAACCAGAATAAAGGGAGTAACATGCAGAAAACGTGAACTTCAGACACAGCACAGTTGGTATCAGCTCCTGACTGTCGTCTTTGAATATGGTTCCAACCGTTGATTCCTTGAATGAACCACTAACAGGATGCAGTCTGTTTATGTATGCACTTAAATTGTAGTTCACTGTGAACAGAGAAACATTAGATCAAACATAAATTATACAGAGAGGCCACTTGAAGCCAAACCAATTTATCACCACTCATGAGATAAGGTATATAATTTTCTTGATGATCTGTTACATTCTGTTTGCTAGTGTTTTATTGAGGATTTTACATCTATGTTCATTAGGGAGATTGGCCTATAGTTCTCTTTTTTGGTTGGGACTTTCTGTGGTTTGGGTATCAGAAAAATACTTGCCTCCAAGAATGGGTTTGGGAAAATTTCTTCCCTTTTAATTGCATTGAAGAGTTTGCAAAGAATTGGCATTAAATCATCTCTAAATTTATTCTAGAATTCATCTGTGAATCAGTTAGGACCTATGCTTTTCTGTGTTGGTAAGTTTTTAAGTTATATTTTCAATTTCATTCACCATTGAGTTTTTCAGAATTTTTATCTCTTCTTGATTCAACTTTGGTAGTTGATATGTATCTTGGAATCTGTCAATTTCCTCTGTGCTTTCCATCTTATAACAGTAAAGATTTTCAAAATAAGTACTGATGATCTGAATTTCTATAGAATCTGAAGTGATTTCACCCTTTTCATTCCTTAACATAGCTAAATCTTGGAAACAACCCAAATGCCCATCAACTGAAGAATGGATAAAAAAGATGTGGTATTTTTACACAATGAGCTAATTCTCAGCTATTGAAAAAGTAAAGGTTTTATAAGTAATGGAGACAACTAGAGATGATAGTCATGAGTAAAATAAATCAGACCTGAATGTGTAAAAATCATATCATTTCCCTAGTGTAAGTACCTGAAAGACTAAACAAAATCTGAAAGTTATAACAGTTCCTCTGAAAGGAAAAGAAACTGTTCAAAGGGAAGGAACAACTTGGATGAGACAAGGAAGAAAAGAAAGAAGAAAAGGAAAAAGAAATATATATGAACATACATAGGATAGTTTGGATAACTGTATTGCTGATTTCTGCTGATCTATTGAAGGGAACAGTTAGTGCTTAATTTTTTTTTCTCTCTCATTTTTAATTTTTTTAAATTTTTGGTCAATTTTACATGCTTATATCTGGTAATCTGAATAACTAATTTGAAGACAATAATATGCAATGCAACAATTGTTGAATTCCTATCATTTTGTTTCATGAAATTCTGTATAGTTTCTTATGTGTTTTTGTTTTTTTATTCTCTTTGATACAGCTCAGTATCATAAGTGCCTGCATGGTAAGCAGAAGATCCTGACTTCAATGAGAGAGAGAGAGAGAGAGAGAGAAAGAGAGAGAGAGAGAGAGAGAGAGAGAGAGAGAGAGAGAGAGAGAGGGAAGCTGGTGCACTGGTACACCTTCTCCAATCACTCAGTGCTGGAAACTGTTCTTCCCAGGAGATACCAGTCTTCTTTTCATATAGCAAGCAAAATTTAATACCTAAATAAATAAAAAGACCATACACAATTCAGTGCTGTTGAAGAAGAGTGGTGTGCTCTGAGCCGACAATGGTAAGGAGATATGGAAGCACCAGTAGTGTCTACTCATCTAACAATAAATATTTCATGTATCGTTATTATTTCACTTAACAAATAATTCTTTTGACCTCTATCTATGTTTCAGGAAAATGAGCTCAGTCCTAGGGTAAAATAGATTGTGTACCCATGATAGTGCAGTCTGCATTATCTGTATGGAAACTGTATGGAAGGGGTGGATGTTAAATATAAAATGGATTGCTATGTCTAAGATGCTTGACATTCAACAGATAGTGAATTTAAGCTCAACTGCCTATGTTATAGGGTAATAATGTCATTAAGCTCCTCTTCTGGAGAGTTAGCAACTTAAGTTTGCAGGCCAAAAACTAGAGAAAAAGAAGGACTATAAGGACAATCAACATTTTGGCTCTAGCCCTTCAAGGTCAGTGAGGACTCAGGACATCGGAGGACTTATACTATAACATCATGGAACTCAGTGATGTCCCAAATTTTCTGATCAAGGAGATTATGGGACCACAGAGGAACATGATCCATGATGTAGAGTGTGCCTAAGGAGGGTCACATGGAGAGAAAACATTCTCTCAGGCTTTTACAGAGAGCAAATGTCAGGCAATGATCATTACTCATCCTCGTGACTGACACTGACAAAAAACCTACAAAGTGCGGTACAGGATTTCAGGGTAAATCCTGAGGGGGATTTAACTGACCTTGGAAGATACAAAAATTACATTTCTTGTTATATAGGTCTTGCTTTATCTTGGTCTTAATCATCCAGCAGAAAAGTATAATAATGAGGTATAAAAAGTAAAGCCATATTAATATGCTGAGCTTTAAAAGGCTAAAGTCAACGACTTCTGACATTGCCATTCTTACAGATAACCCACTACTATTATGAACTACAGGACTATGTTGGATTATTTTGCTGAATTCATGCACCTACAATATTTAAATGGCAATGGAATACCCATCTCTTACAAAACTAAACAAAAAAAAGGGGATACAAATAAAGGACCATTTTGTGTCTGTACAAACAAAATAGTTAGGATAGCTATACAGCTACTTTCTCTTAATTCAATGAGAAGAAAGATGTGTACTAATACTGTTTGGACAGGATGCCACGTCTGCATCTTGTACTATGAATAACCACTAAGAAGACAACAATATGCGATGTAGTAATTACTGAAACTGTCCTATTAATCAGTTTTTGAACTGTCTCATTGCTATGTGTTTCTTGGTAAAATTAATTTTAAAAATATACATTGTCTGATAAATATATACAAAGAAGTACAAAAGAGGATAGATGGTAAGGGAAAAAAATAAAATATTTAACAGAGAATAGGATGGCCAGAATAAAAAAGATCTTTAACAGACTAAGTGAAGACCACTTTCATTATCTCAACATAAAGCTAGTCTCTCTCTCTCTCTCTCTCTCTCTCTCTCTCTCTCTCTCTCTTTCTTCTTTCTCTTTCTCTATCTCTTCCCTAGTTCTCTCACTCACTAAGTGATGTTTTAATTTAAAGTAAGTCATGATGCTATTTCCCATTCCTATAACAACTACAGAGAAGGGAAAAACGTCCCAATTAAAAATGTCAGTAATAATGCTAATAGAATCACACTGGGAAAGTCTTCAATGAAGATACTGTTACCCAGACAATCCAGTTTCCTATAGTGTTTCAGTGGCATATCTCTTTTAAAATCTTTTGAGCAGGTCACAACTGTACTCACCAGTCCTGCAATACTTCCGAATATTTGAAAACCCAGAATCGATACTAACGGAAGCCGGAAAGCTGATATCTGATGAGCTTTGAACCTGATATTCTGAGGCACTGGAATGTTATATGATAGTTTAACACCTACGACAACTGTGTTTATTATATTGAATCAGCACTGTCAAGGTCTACACAACCACTCACAGAGCCTCTTCAAGAGGGTTTCCATGCCCAGAAACATGGGCGTTCCCCACTAAGGTTGACAATTTGCCGGTTAGCCACCACATGTACCATTATTTGAGCAGAAGCACTGCTGACTGGTATGAAGTTGTTGACTAGTGCTGTGGTTTTAACATCATCTTCCCCCTAAGGTTCCTGTGTTGGAAGCTTGGTCTCAGCATGGTGGCATGGGAGGTACTGGAGAACCATTGAGCTAGAAGTCCTCACATAACTGGAGTCATGCTCTTGGGAAAGACTACTTTGCTTCTAATGGGACTCTCACTTCTCATGAGAAGGTTGTTGTAAAATCCTGAACTTGGCTCCATGCAGTCTCTCAGTCTTCTTGTTTTGATTAACAATGTACTTTTTTTTCCTAAGGCATGCACCTGTCTTTGCCATCTGCCATGAGCTGATATTGCCAAGGGAAGTGTCACTCATCAGACCTTGTGCTGAGTTGTTTGATCTTTTGACCCCTAGAACTATGAACTAAATAAACTTCTTTGTTTATAAAGTTACCATGCCTCACATATATCATTTTAGTAATTATATGGGACTAATAAAACTAGGTAACTGAAAAGACAAAATGAGAACATGGAGTTACCAGAAGGCAGGAATCATTACCACTGTGAAGACAGAGGGAATAATGAGGAGCCACTGGCATTGCTGAACTAAGAAAGTGGTAAAACTAGGAAGAACTCTGCTGAGCCAAAAGCAGAACTTGGCGGGAGAGTCACACCTCCAGTGGTTGGGGTCTCAGTTCACAGGAAAACTGGCTTTATACCTGCATGAAAACACAAGACTACATTCCCAAGCTACTATGGGAAGGCACTTGTGTTGCCGGGTGAAAATGCATGGCAGGGTGATGAGCACAGGAACAGGAAGCAGACAAGAGCCCCTAGATTTAAAAACAAAAACAAAGGAATAAGTTCCTTCATAATCTCCCAGTCTTGCTGTCTCCCTCTAGCATTCTATGTGTAAGTCATACCTGAAAGAACAGAAATGTAGTTTTCAGAGTCCCAGTGCTGACATCAAAAAGCAGATACAATGAAGAACACAGAAACAAAATAACTCAATAATGTAAAAGTCTTATATAGTCAAAAATTAAATTAATTCACAAAAGAAAAGCAGGCCATAAAATTGAAAACAAAAAGAAACAAATGAACCTACTGTGTAAAATCAATAACCACCCAGAGAAAAGAACTATTTCAATTGTTTCAAGTAAAATAAACTGACTGCTTATTCATATATATATATATATATATATATATATATATATATTCAAAGAACTACAGAGATAATGTGAAATCTGACTCAGCATGTTTATTGGTGGTAAAAATATACTTTTAACAATTATCGCACATATTCTAAGGAAAGCCAAATGGGTACATTAATAATATTAGAAACAAAGATTGTGTCATGGTACAAAAAGTACATACCAGTATGTTTTTTAAATCTCCTACCATATTAAATTTAACTAAAAATAGAATAAAATTGTAAAACATTTTTTTCCTAGCTCTATTTACAGGAAAAGCATAGTGGCAATGAAATCTAGTAGCATGAGCACACCTAAATCTAGGTTTCTAAACAGCATTCTCTACGCACTGTGAGAAACCAGGTCACCTTGCAAAAATGGATGAACCCAGATTTATTTAGGGTAGAGAAAGTACACAGCAATCTGGGACCCACTGTGCCTAGAAAGGTAAGAAATGCCATGAATCACAAGAGGACACAGGGAACTTACTGTATCAATTTCCAGTGTTTAGTTTTGGACAGTTGGGCTTTCAAAATATAGCAATTATAAGTAGTCATTTAAAAATAAATATTACTTCAGTTTGCAGTGAAATTTAAAATGAGAGAAAAGGTGGTGAAAAAGATCTTCTATGTAAAATAATGCTTGGGAACAAATATAAAAGTGATTAAAGAACTACTAAGTCATCATTTTGAAACTTCTAAGATAAACACTAGCTTAAATAAATACTATGAGCTAATGTCAAACCCCAACTGGTGAAAGGTTTCTGGAAAACTCAGTCACCCCCAGAAATTAGTTACTAATTCAAAGGAAAATACTCATGTGTGGATTGTTAGGGTAGGCTAGCCTTCAGCTTGACAAATCAATCAGGCCCAGTATTGCTCTCATTGGAGATCCACTCACCTGTGTCTTAAATGACACAAGATGAAATTCACAACAGAATCTACAAAGTACTGGAAAATTAGTTTAGCCAAATACAATCAATTCTTTAGGCTTAAGTTAGAGGAAACACAGAAGATGGACCAAATTAAAGGACACCACGAACACACAGGTAAACGCAGAATGTGACATATTCTAAAAGAAAGCTGAGTTGTGTCAGCTAAATGAAGCACAGGAGTCTAGATTAAACCCAAGTTTTGTTTCACAATATACCACAGTTACTCATTGGACGACTGAAAATATCAAATATACACTGACTACAATATATTATTGAACATTGTTAAATTTTTATCAAGTTTATTTTGTTATTATCAAGTAATATGATAATGGAAAAGTGTCATTCTTAGAAGATGCATTCTAAAATATTTAAGGATTAGTTGTGATATCTGCAGTAGCTTAATTTCAAATAATCTATAGGACATATACATATATAGAGAGAGAGGTTGGGGTAAATGTGGATAAACGTTAATGCTTTTTGAAATTAGGTAGGATTTATCTGGATATTTGTTAAATTGTTCTCTGTTAGGAAGCCTTAAAATTTTTATAATAAACAGCTAATGTACAGTCCAAGCACCTGACTGGTAAGCACAGGACCTGAGTTTGATCCTGGGTACTACGTGCCATGCCAGTCCTGTCCTCAAGCAAGACTGCAACTGAAACCAGGAATTGGGGTGCATGCCTGTAATCCCAGCACTTGGGAAGACTGAAGTAGGGAGATAACTCCAAGCCTGAGATGTGTAGTGAGGTCTTGTGCCAAATAAATAAACAAATCTTTAACAAAACTAATGTAAGAAAATATAGTAATACAAAAAGTAAGTTATAATTTTTTTTGAAAAATTAATATTGATGACAAGCACAAGGGCCTGAGTTCAATCCCCAGTTCTGTAGAAAGAAAGAAAGAAAGAAAGAAAGAAAGAAAGAAAGAAAGAAAGAAAGAAAGAAAGAAAGAAAGAAAGAAAGAAAGAAAAGAAAAGAATTAACATTGAAGTAAAAGAAAATCTAAGAAATAGGTAGAGCAAAAACAAGATAAAGTCCAAGAGGATTAGATCAAAAATTTCAATATCTATACAAGAAACACAGTAGAAAGAGAGAAATGGAAAATTCTCAGTAAGAAATTATCAGAAAGCTGGATTCAGTGGCACATACCTGTATTCCCAGCACTCAGGAGGCTGAGGTAGGAGGATTGCCACAAGTTTAAGGCCATGGACTACATAGTGAGCTCTAGGCCAGCTTGAACTACATAGTGAGAGCCTATCCTTAAAAAGAAAAAAACACATAAAATAAGAAATTATCAAAGAAAAGATTAGATACATTTCACAAAGCTGAAAAGTACAGTTCTTCAAATTGAATGGTTATAGTGAAAGTGGGAGGAATAAAAGGAGACTAAGATTGAGATTTTTTCCTACTGATACTTCATACATCCTGAGGCAAAGATAATATAAAGCATGTACACAAAGGGATAATGACTGCACCAGCACCTGTTTTATCATGAATGCTGAAAAATCATGCAATAAGATTTTGTAAACCAAAGGGAAAATGATTTTGCATGCAAAATTCACTATCAATTCTAGGAAGAATCCAAAGTAAAATCATTTCCAACTGAAACGCTTACTGTCTACACACTCTTGAAGATGTCTATTGGCAAAATAAAAATGAAGTTCAAAATATTGGAAGTTGTAGCTTATAATAATGAACATTTACATCCAGATGCTACACATCAGATCAACCAAACAATCCAGAAATTAACATAGAAAGTCAAAGAAATCTATGATAACCACCATTTTAAAAAACTGTTAGCCAATTGCATATCAGCAAATAAGAAGCTTGGAAGCTTACACTCTGTGTCAATAAGTAAAATGCTGAACAAACTGAAAGATCAACAACTCTTTACACAGGAGAAGGGCTGAGGACATAGCTGGGACTGAGGATCTAATTGAGCAGTGCACTATCTGACTGGCAAGTGCAAGGTCCTGAGTTCAATTCCTGGTACCCACAAAGAAAGAGCAAGAGAGGGGAGGGAAGAGGAGAGGAGGGGTGGGGGAGGGGAAGGGGAAGGAAAGGGAAAGGGAAGGGAAGGGAAAGGGAAGGAAGGGGAGGGGAGGGGAGGGGAGGGAAGCTGGCAAGATTGCTCAGGAAACAAAGTGCCTGCTTAAGCAAGCATAGGAACCAAGATTCTATCCCCAGCACCACATGCCTTGCCAGCCCCCAGGAGCACTAGCTGCCCACCAAATCTGGGCATGGTGGCACATGCCTGTAGCCCCAGTGCAGGGGAGGCTGAAAGCAACAGGATCACTGTAAGTCTGAGCTGTGTAGTGAGACCCTGTACCAAATACATAAAATTCAAAAAAAAGAAAGGAAGGAAGGAAGGAAGAAAGAAAGAGAAAAAAGAAACAAAGAAAAGAAAAAGAAAGCCACAATAGTACACAGGAGAACTCAACTAATGTGTCAAACCATTGCCCTAAAAACTACAGAGACAAGTACAAAGAACTAACTACAATTTACCAGAATGGAAACTTTACTGACAACCAATACACAGCAGGGACACTTAATTGATGAAATGGCAAAGACTCATTGTGGAAAAGTCTGAAAGAAAGAAAAAATGTTATGGGACCCACTCCTTTGGGAAACTACATAATTTGAGCAATACCTTTTGAACTTTAATCAGATCCAAATATGAGACCTTAATGACCTTAATCAGATCATTAAATATGAGCCCATCAGAGAGGAAAACAGTGTTAAAACATGAACCACACTGTTCATCAAAAGAAAGTTTGCCTTCAGCAGAAACTATTTGATCAGATCCTAGGTAAAGTTTTACTATAAGCATTAACTAAGGGAAGAAGGGAAACACTCAGCACAACTCATTCAGAACATCCTATCCCAGCTTAAGAAGGGAAATACTAAAATGCATTTGTTAAACTCACTTTCCAGAAACACTGGGATGATGGACTGGTGAGATAGCTCAGTGGTCTAAAGCACCTATTTAGGCAAGGTTAGGCAGGTGCAGAGGACCACAGTTCAATCCCCAGCACCATAGAGCATGGCAGCCCCGCCCTCAAGTCAAGCTCAGCTGACCAAGAAAGAAAAACTGGGATGAAGAAAAGGGTAAGAAAAGAAGGGAAAAAGATATGCTAATGTATATATGCAGGATAGTTTGGATAACTGTACTGCTCATTTCTGCTGGTCTATTGAAAGGAGGAGTTTATGTTTAACACTTTTTTATTCTTTTTTTTTTTAATTTCTTATGGCTTTCTTCTTGCTGTTGTTTTGTTCTGACTTTTTTGACCAATTTTTCAGGTTTATATCTGGTAATGTAAGCAACTAATTTGAAGATGACATTATGTAACCATTGTTGAATTACTATTAATTGTTTAATGAAATTAGAAATGGTCATTTGTGCCATATTGAAAAAGAAACCTCACCTTCAAGAGATACAAGTTCATCAAAAGACAGAGACCCAGACCAAAAATTAGAGAAAAAGAAGGACTGCAAGGACAGCCAACATTTTGGCCCTAGCCTTTCAAGGTCAGTGACGACTCAGGAAATAGGAGAACCTATACTGTAACATCATGGAACTCAGTGATGTCCCAAATTTTCTGATCAAGATTATGGGGCCATAGAGGAAAGTGATAGATGATGTAGAATGTGCCTAAGGAGAGTCACATGGACAGAAAACATTCTCTCAGGCTTTTACAGAAAGCAAACTGGTCAAGCAATGACCATGACTCATCCACATGGCTGACACTGACAAAGGATGTGCAAACTGAGGTACAGAGTTACAGGATAAATCCTGAGGGGATTGACCTTATCAGACATAAAAGTTATATTTCTTATTATATAGATCTTGCTTTATCTTGGTCTTAACAATCCAGCAGAAAAGTATAAAAATGAGGCATAAAAAGTAAAGCCATATTAATATGCTGAGCTTTAAAAGGCTCAAGTCACAACTTCTGATATTGGCAATCCCACAGATAACCCAATACTATTATGGACTACTGGATTGTATTGGATTATTTTGCTGAATTTATTAACTTACAATATTTAAATGGCAATGGAATACCCATTTCTTACAAAACTAAAAAAGGGGGGGATACAAAGGAAGGACCATTTTTATTTGTATAAACAAAATAGGATAGATATACAGCTATTTTCTCTTAATTCAATGAGAAGAAAGATTTGTACTAATAGTATTTGGGCAGGATATCATGTCTGCATCTTGTACTATGAATAACCATTAAGAAGATAACAATATGCAATGTATTAATTATTGAAACTGACCTATTAATCACTTTTGAAACTGTCTCATTGCTGATTCTTAATAAAATTAATAAAAATAGAAAAAGGAATTAAAAAAAAAGATGGAGACCTAATCACAAGACTGTAGTACACTCACCTTCATCAGACGTCTTGAAAATAGCCACTTTTTGCAGTACGTGTTTGAAAGGCATGACTATGTTCCTTGTGAGGAGTTAGTACACATACACAATGAATCTTAATTCTTTTTCTCATCACCTTTCCTTCCTGTACTTCCCTACTCTCTCAAATTCTTGATCCCCTTAGCAGTTGAGAAAGATCTGCCTCTCTACATTCTACTGTCTTGTACTTTGCACCTTATTTATTTTGGGTTGCTCATACAATAGGAACCATGTGATTTTAAAGTTGAGCATATTATTTACTTCACTTAATATGGTCTCCAGGTTCTTATAACCCCCCCCCCAAAAAAAAGATTCAGGTTTATCAGTTTTTTGTTTTGTTTTGCTTTTGTATTTTAGGGAAGGGAACACAGGATGTTCAGAGTCTCAGTACTAGATTGGACTTGTAGTAATTCCCCTGTTTACAGCCTCCCAAGAGCTGGGATTATAGGCATGCGCACCACACCCAGTCTCAATCACCATCTCAGTGTGCCCCGGGCGACGGGGCCAGCATAGCAGGCCCGGGGGATCAAATCTCTGGCCTCTGCACCTGCTTGCAGGCTCTTCAATCCACTGAGCTATTTGGCCGGCCCTAACTGATTTCTTGAAGGTCATTGTTTCTTCTAGAGTAAGAGGGAATCTCTGTGTTGTTTTAATTTGAATTTCTCTAATGACCAGCAATGTTAAATATCTTTTTCACGTATTTATTGATCATTTGTACTTCTTCTTTGAGATATCTATTCATTCCACTTGTCTATTATTTTATTGAGTCTTTCATTGAGTGCATCTAATTTTTCCATTTCTTTATATATTCCATCCTCTTCTCTGAAGAATGGCTAGAAAAAAATGTTTTCCATGCTGCAGACTCTCTTTTCACTCTTGGTTGTTTCTTTGCTTGTGCAAAAGCTTGTCACTTTGACGTAATCCCATTTGGTGATTCTTTGCACTATTTCCTGTGTAACTGAAGTTCTGCCCAGAAAGTCCCTGATTATGCCTATTACTTCAAAAGTTTTATATAGTTTATCTTCTAGAAGATTGTTTTTATTTTAACATGTAGTTCTTTCATCCATTTTTATTTTAGTTTATTATATGATGAGAAATATGAATCTAGTTTAAATATTCCACATACGTATAGCCAATTGACCCAGTATCATTCATTAAAGAGACTATCACCCCTGCAATGTATGATTTTCCCCGTCCCCAAAGATCAAATACTTGGGGAAGTGTTTCTATCCTCTGTTCTATCTCAGTGATCTTTACATCTGTTTTTTGCATCAGTACTATGTGATTTTATCACTGTAGCTTTGTCATATAATTTTAAGTCAGAATTGTGATGCCTCCTGCTTTGTTCTTCTATCCGGGGCCGTTTTTGCTACCCTACATCTCTTTCAGGTGTACATGAATCTTAAGATTGTTATCTCCAGTTCTTTGAAGAATATTATTGCCATTTTGGTAGGGATTGTGTGAAATTTCTATTTTAATTTTGGAAGTATGCCCGTTTTGACTTTATTTTGCCAATCCAATAATAGGGAATATCTTTCCATTTTCTGATGTCCTGTTGTCCTCTTCGATCTACTTTCTCAGAATACTATCATCTCAATTGTAGAGGTCTTTCACTTCTTTAGTTAAGGTACCTCCTAAGTCTTAAATTTTACTTGTTGTTACTGTAAATGGCAATTTTTCATAATTTCTTTTGCAGTGGACTCACGATTATTATATGGGGATGGTGTTGACTTTTGTGTGTTTATTTTGTATCTCATCACACTGTTGAATTATTTGGCTCTTAATTCCAAGAGTCTCTTTTCGTTAATCAGAGGAAAATGTAAGCACAGTCCCCCCACTTCCACAAATCGTACAGGTGAGTTTCCCACATTTGGGGTAATTGCAGGGGTCAGCACATCCAGAGTGTGATATCAAATGTCTTTTGTCAGATTGGGTTTTTTATTTTAATTCCTATTTATTAGTTCATGTTTGCAGTGCTTGAAATTTGCATTTATCTTGGGGCATAGTACATATATGTAACATATTTGTTTCTTTGCTTAATCCTTCCCTTCCTACCTCCCTCTATTCTTCTGTCTGTAACTCTTTTTTCACCAATTTCATTTTTGCCATGACTATTTTTAGTACACGTTTATGGTGTATAATTTACACTCACTGCAGGTATTTGGTACCTGTGTATGGCATATCATGGTTCTTCCTTTCCCTGCCCTTATCCCCTCTCCTTTTATCTACTGAATCTTTTCCCATTTGCAAAAGATCTATCCCTTTCCTTTCCTCCTTCTTTCCAACATTTATTTTGCTCCTTTTTTTACTTGGCCTCACTCAAATAAGAGATACATGACACGCAAGCTTACATGTCTGATTTATTTCACTCAACATTATATTTTTAATTGCATTCATTTTCTTATCTCAAATTCATCTTTCTTCAGAGTGAGTAATATTCCATTATATATGGATGCCACATTTTCTTTATGAATTTTTGGGTCTGCTATGTGTGTGTCATCTGAAAATAATGACAATTTGACTTCTTCTTTTCCTTTATACATCTCTTTCTTTTTTTGCCTGATTGCCCTTGCTAATGTTACATGTACTATGCTGAACATAAGTAGAGACAGTACACATCACTGGTCTTGTTTGTGATTTTAGGGGAAAAGCTTTGAGATTTTCCCCATTTAATATGATATTGGCAATAGATTTATCATAAATTGTTTTTATCAGATTGAGATAAGGTCCATCTGTACCTATTTTCTTCAGAGTTTTTTTTTAGTCATAAATAGATGTTGAATTTTTTCAAAGTTTTTTCTGTGTCTGTTGAGATCATCTGATTTTGTCTGTTCTGTGTATGTAATATTACAAAAAGACAATATACTGTAATTTCTTTTACTGATTATATCATACCTGTCTGGAAGAAAAATTATAAGGCTTACTGAAGATTGAAAGACACTTTGAAGAGAAAAAAAAAAAAAAAACATCAGAACCAGACACAGAAAAGGAACCCTTCTTCACTGTTGGTGGGAGTGCAAGCTGGTACAATCATTATGGAAATCAGAATACAGATTCCTCAAAACTCTAGGACTGACGGCCACCCAGGTAGCTCAGCAGATTAAAGTGCCTGATTAAGCAGGTGCAGGTACCAGGGGTTAGATTCCTGATCTAGGTGCTGGCCCTGCCCCCAGGGCACGCTGTGATGGTGATTGGGGCGTGCCTGTAATCCCAGGGCTTGAGAAGCTGAAAAACAGGAAGGATCACTATGAGTCCAATCTGTGTAGTGAGACCCTGTAGACCTTGTACTAGATATACTTCTTTAAAAAAAAAAAAAAAAAAAAAAACTAGAATTCCCATTCAAGCCAGATATTCCCTTCCTAGGTATTTTTCCAGGGGCCGGGGAGATGGCTCAGTGGAATAAGCGCTTCCCTGGCAAGCATAAGGGTCTGAGTTCAATCCCCGGTTCCGGTATTTTTCCAAAAGAACTGAAATCATCATACCACAACAATATATGTGCTCCTGTTTTTACAGCAGTGCAATTTGTCATAGCTAAATCTTGGAAACAACACAAATGCCCATCAATTAAGGAATGTATAAAGAAGATACAATATTTTTACACACACCATGTTATGTATTATTCAGCTATATAAAAGATAAATTTGAGGCTTTTGTAGATAAATGGATGCAACTAGAAACTCTACTGGTAAATGAAATAAATCAGACCCACGTGTGCAAACATCATATTGTGTCACTAGTGTGGGAACCTGAAAGTGTAAATATAATCTGAAAGGTATAATAGATACTGCAAAAGGAAAAGGATTTGTTCAGTGGGAAAGAAAAACTGGAATGAGGAGAAGGATAAAAGAAAGAACAGAGGGCCATAAAAAAAGAAATTTAGAGAAGATTTAATGCCAATTCTTCTTAAACTCTTTCATGAATTTGAAAGGGAAGCAATACTCCCAAATTCATTCCTGGAAACAAGCATTTCCCTCATGCGAAAACTGGAGAAGGACCCAACGAATAACCAAAAAACTGAAGTTCTATAGTGTGGCTGGGGAGAGTCACATGAAGAGAAAACTTTCTCTCAGGCTCTCACAGAGAGCAATCTGGTCAAGCATTGGCCGTGACTCATCCACATGGATGACACAGACAAAGGAACTACAGAATAATGTACAGGACTACAAGATAAACCCTGAGAAGACTTCAATGACCACATAGGAAATATAAAGTACATGTGTTGGTATATAA
>PVKA01023890.1:0-24788 GCA_004027165.1 Ctenomys sociabilis
AGGTGGCCAAAATCTTAATTTCCCCTGTATAATCATTATCAATTACTCCAGGAATTATTTGAAGGCCTTGAAGTGCCGCACTACCACGCCCAATCAAAAGCCCGAAGGTGCCTTTAGGTAAAGGGCCAAAAATGCCTGTGGGGAGGGTCTGAATTCCATCCTCAGGAGTTAGTATTGTTTGGGTGGTGGCACTGAGGTCAAATCCTACACTCTCTGGGGTGGCTCTAATGAGGTCTGAAATGGATTGTTGGATGGGATGAAACCCATTGCCCCAGGGTTGCATCCGGGTGTAGGGGCCTGGGGCTGGCCCCTCTTCCCGTTTCCCTGATTCTGAGGAAGAGCATTGCCATCCTTGTTCTTTTTTGACCTACATTCCCTTGCCCAATGGTTGCCTCGCTTGCAACGCAGACAAAGTCCTGGCTGCTTAGAGCTGCCCTTCTGTGGCTGTTTTCCTCCACAGTTCTTTGCTACGTGACCAATTCCTCCACAATTGAAACACTTAATTTTGCCTCTCTCCCTCTGAGACAGAAGTTGCTTAATATCATAACCCTGCAGTGCCGCGGCCATGGCCAGACCCTGATGATAAGAGGGTCCTATGTCCGCACAAAGGCGAATATAGCCTGAAAGATCTGAACCTTTCCTGTGAGGGCGTATGGCAGCCTGGCACACCGTATTTGCATTTTCAAAGGCCAATTGTTTAATCAAGTCAGAATTAGATTCAACACTGCCAAATAGTCTTTCAGCTGCCTGAAGCAGCCGATGTGTAAAGTCTGAGAAAGGCTCCTCGGGTCCCTGCTTGATACTAGTTAAAGAGGCACTACCCTCCCCACTGGAGGGTAGTTTTCTCCATGCTCCAGAGGCAGCAACATGAATCTGAGCAAACAGTCCTGCATCATATTGAATTTGAGCTTCAGTGGTGCAAAAATCTCCTGACCCTGTTAACATATCATAGGTCCAGCCATTTCCCGCTTGTGCATTACCTTTCGCTATTTCATGGCAACCGTCAGAGTGTTCTGACTTCCACAGCAAATAGTCACCACCTGATAAGGCAGCCTTAGCCAGCATGTTCCAATCATCAGGTGTAAGCCATCCCCGGGTTGCCGATCCCAATACGGCAAGAGTATAAGAGGCCGTTGTACCATACTGGGTAACAGCTGATTTTAATTCTTTCAGTAATTTTAAATTAAGAGGAGCATATACCCTGATTGCCTGGGGTTGTTCTCCCTCGCCTCCTGGCCTCATTGCCTCAGTCACGGGAAACGCCCAACGGGCAGCCATCTTGTCTTTGTTCTTATAACTGGGTTGAGAAGAAGGAGGCAAGATGGCGGGTGCCTCGTGGTTAGCCCTCCTATGGCGGAGCACTGCAAGTTTTTGAGTGAGATCAACACGCTGCTTTTCCAAGTAATACTGTTTACGAAGGTCCCTCACTTCATTTTCCAGCCCCCTAAACATGTCCAAGGATTCCCCTTTTTCCTGTAAATTCTGAGAAGGCTGAGCCAGCGGCGACAGCGGGCGATACTGAGCAGCCTCACCACCTAGCATCTGCCAGTCCACAGTGTCCTCCTCAGGACCACCATTATTAAGTGCCTGATTGTTAAGAGCAGACAGGTCTGGGTAAATAGAAGGAGCCACCGCACATGGAAGCGGCGGAGGGGGCGGAGGGGGTGCCCCCATCTCCTCGTAAATAAGAGGAGAGAGATCATCGGGAGGAGGAGGAAAGTCAGGGTCCTCTAACTCCTCCTCGTCCGCAGAGGAAAGAGAATCCAACTCTGCCTGAGAGAGAGCGGGAGTGCTATGTGTGGACGATTGAAGGACTTGCTCTCCCTCGGCAACCGCCTTTTTAACTAGAGGATTCCAATGTTTCTGCTGGAGAATCTCATTAATGAGAGTCCAGTAGGAAAAAGCCCTTATGGGAACTTTTTCTGGCCCGAAGACCCTGTAATAATCCTATAAGGCATCTCCCACCTTGTGCCATCTTTTTGAGTCAATCGTTCCTTCTAAGGGAAACCAAGGGCACACTTTATGAATAAACTGAAAGTAAATACATAACTGTTTTACTGTAACCTTTACTCCTCGTGCCTTCAATGCTTTACTGAGACTATCGACAAATATCTCATGCTTACTTAATGCCTGTCCCATTGTCAAAGGAAAAGGGAAAAAAGTTGCCATCCGCTTACCGAGATCCAGACGTCGCAGCAGGCAACCACGGTGCGGACCTCTATCACTTTCACTCGGCCGCCACTCGGACGGGTCCCTCACTGAATCCTCCGTACCAGATAGCCCCATGTTGGGCGCCACTTGTCCTGTCCAACAGGTCAGTCAACGCAGGTCACCTAGGGGAGGAGAGGGGACTGACAAAGACAAAGAACAGGTGCATGAGAAATGGAGACAAGACAGGATTCTGATCAAGTCTTGTTTATTCAAGGAAGCGATACAGCTTATATAGCAGAGGGAAGGGAAGTCAACGTCACTAATGACGTAGGTATATTAGTGTAATGCTATAGGCTAACAATACTCAGGTGATCAACTAAAGGAGCATGTGACAGGAAGTCTGACCAAAGGAACATGAGGCAGGAAGTCATGATGCAGCAATTCTACAGGAAGTGTAACTTATATCCATAAAAGGAATAGAAATGAAGGCTTCCGGACTACGGTGCCCTCCACAATACTATTAACATATAATCTTATTTATAGATGATTTAAGTATGACATACTAGAGCCTTTCTGTTTTCAGTTATGCTAGAAAAGTTCCTGTTTAAGAATCTACAAGTTTATTTGTTCAAAAATCACGTACAAACAGGTGATTATGTATTAGGTATTTACTACATGCTGAAGATATTTTTAGGCTTCAGAATTATAAACAAAAACAAAATTAACAAAGATAATTTACTTCAGACACTTATTGCTAGACAGGAGTAATGTACAGTCATGTTTGTGACAATTGATATGTAATATGTCCATTAATTGACAGCAATTAATTGACAGCAATTAATAGATGATTTTTTCATTAGTTCCCATAGGTTAGTATGAGAATTTTGTGTTTTCTAGAAAATCAGTTCTTCTGTTATAACTTTAATCTCATTGATTATGTCACATTGTAGCAACAGAATCATCCTCTCTGTAGGCATCAGAGGCAGCAATAAAGAGAATTAAGCTTTGCTATTTTCTTATGATTATAAAGAGATTTATATCTCTAACTTTCTAACGGTGATGTAGCCATGGATTTCAAGAACCCTGCTTTGGCCTTTGAAACCAATAATTCTCTTGTCTTCCTCCTCCTTTGTCTAATTGAAATTGAACCTAGGATCTGAGCCTTTTTATTTTGCCTCAGGTTCTTCATAAGTCACTAAGTTGGCCAGAGTTCATTGAAACATGCAGTTTTCATACAGTCCACCACAGCTAAAAGTTATATACTTTTGATATGCCTGGGAAGCTTACCATTTTGGTAATCATAATGTAATCAACAAAGATTTATTCTTTGCTATGGAAGTTTTCAAGCTTTAGAATATAAATACATTCTTGGAATGTTTACTCAAGTTATTAATTGGCAGTTCCTACCCACAAAGTTTTAACTGTGGAATGAGAGAAAACACTATGCATTTCAAACAAGCATTTCTTTTAATTTCTACATAAGTGCACTTCAGACCATGCTTTCAAATTCAGGATGCTAGTAAGTTTGACAATAAATAGCTTGATGTTTCTAGCAGAGGACCTGCCTTTGTTTACTTTTATGTCAATGGCTTTCACATATTTCAGCTCCAGTTCTACTACCTGTTCCTGTAACTATCTTTTCTGTGTGGTCAGAAGAGGAAGTCAAATGGCTCTCAAGATGAAAAAACTGTGGTGCTCAGTGATCTGTTGCAAATCAGTAGGTGCAAGTGCATAAGAATGCTCCACTGGCAGCCCACTGGCACTAAGATGTAAATGTGACAGACCTCCCAGGGAGTGACCAGCACCAGCCACATCGGTGTCATTTCTCAGAGTGACATGGAGGTATTACATCAGCCAAATGAATGGGTTCTTTATCTTGTCTTTATTTACTCTATTCTCTGTTTGTTGCTAATCCTTACCAGCAAATTTGTCCCAAATAAGATAGGGTCCTAAAGACCCTATCATTTCATTTCTTTCCCATATTCCCCCATACATTTTTGTGCATCATGAACTATTTCTGTGAAAAGAAACAGTTCAAAAAATCTAATCTCATGGGTAAGAATTAACAACTTGGACCACTTCTTAGTGAGAAGTTTTTGGAAATCAAAAGAAATTACCAACAAAGTGAAAAGACAACCCACAAACTTGGAAAAAAATCTGAACTGATAAGCATTCAGACAAAGGTCTGCCATCAAGAATTTATTTAAAAATTAAAACATTAGGGCCCCCAAGCTTAAAGATGCAATCCAGAAATGGGCATCTGAGACGAACACACTCTTCACAGAAGATGAAATTAGAAAAGCAAATAAATATATGAAGAAATGCACCCAACCTCCAGTCATCCATGAAATGCAATTTAAAACAATACTGAGATACCATCTCAGCACAGAAAGAATGGCTATCACAAAGGAATCAACAAACAACAAATGTTGGAGAGGCTGTGGGGAAAAAGGAACCTTTCTTCACTGCTGGTGTGAGTGTAGACTGGTGCAACCATTATGGAAATCGGTGTAGGGACTCCTTAAAAAACTAGGACTGGAAATCTCATTCAAATCAGCTGTCCCCCTATTGGGAATTTTCCCAGAGGAATTGAAAATGTCATATGATAGTGATATATGTGCACCTATGTTTATAGAAGCACGATTTGTGATAGCCAAATCTTGGAAACAATCAAGATGCCCATCATCTGAGGAATGGATGAAAAAGATGTGGTATTTTTATACAATGGTGTATTACTCAGTTATAAAGAATGATAAATTTGAATCCATGATATTTAGGTGGATGACATTTGAAGATATACATAAGTGAAAGAAAAGAGACCCATACATATAAGTATCATAAAGTGTCCCTAGTTAAAGAAGTCAAAAGAAGAAATAAGCATAGACAGGTATAACGTGATTAAAAGGAAAGCAAGAATTTAAGGATTAAACAATGAAGAGTGGGCAAGGAGAAAAGCTAGGAAACATGACAGGGGCAAAGCCATATATTTACATGCATGAGATGATTAAGGCAATGATCCTGAGAATCTTAAGCAGGTTTTTGGATAGCAGTTCATTGTAGGATTCTCACTCTGACTAACTATATATGCTAATACCTGTGAACTAAACAATTGCATTGAAGATAGCCATGTGTAATACTAGGGTTGTGCTTGGAATGCCTGTCATTTTGGTCTTCTAAGTACATTTGTCATGTCATATCAATTACTTCCATACTTTCTCTCAAGTAAATTTTTTTAAATGGAGGTAATAAATGAAAACAAGAGACAAGAGTGAAAAAATATCATAGAAGTCTCTTGCTATAATACTGTATATGGTTAGATTTCTAGATTTCTGTGTAAAAATATGTAATTATTCCTATTTTAAAAATATTTTTATTTTTTTCTTCACATTCTGTAGGAATTTAAAGTTTAACATATCAATACTTGATGGAAAATATCTGTTCTATGTTATGTCTAAGATGTTTGATATTCAGACAGATAGTGAGGTTAAGCTCAACTGCTTATGTTATGGGATAAAAATATCATTAAGCTTCTCTTCTGGACAGTTAAAAACTTATGTTTGCAGACCAAAAATTAGAGAAAAAGAAGAGCTATGAGGTCATCCAACTTTTTGTCCCTAGCCTTTCAAAGTCAGTGAGGACTCAGGACATAGGAGAACCTGTACTGTGACATACTGTATTTACTGATCAAGGAGATTATGGGACCGTAGAGGAAAATAATCGATGATGTAGAGTGTGCCTAAGGAGAGCCACATGGAGAGAACATTCTCTCAGGCTTTCGCAGAGTGCAAATTGGTCACACAACGGCCATGACTCATCCATGTGGCTGACACTGACAATGGATCTATAGACTCCGGTACAGAATTTCATGATAAATCCTGAGGGGATTTGACTGACTTGTCAGATACAAAAGTTATATTTGCTATTATATATATCTTATTTTATCTTGATCTTAATCATCCAGCAGAAAAGCATAAAAATGAGGTATAAAACATAAAGCCATATCAAAATGTTGAGCTGTAAAAGGCTCAAGTCAACAACTGCTGACATTGCCAGTCTTACTATTATATATTACTGGACTATATTGGATTATTTTTCTGAATTCATGCACCTACAATATTTAAGTGATGATGGAAAATCCATCTCTTGCAAAAGTAAACAAAAGAAGAGTATAGAAATGAAGGACCATTTTGTATCTGTGTACACAAATAGTTGGGATGTATTTACAGCTACTTTCTCCTAATTCAATGCAAGGAAAGATTTGTACTAATAGTGTTTGGACAGGATATCATGTCTGCATGTTATACTATGAATAACCACTACAAAGAGAACAATATGCAATGTATTAATTATTGAAACTGTCCTGCTAATCTGTTTTGAAACTGTGTCATTGCTATTTGTGTCTCAATAAAATTAATAATAAAAAAGAAAAGAAACATTTCAATAAATTAATGTTTTTAATAATTGTAAAGTTTGAAAATCTACCCAAAATTATAGACCATTAATATTCTACTGTAATGATGGCCACTAACAACAGCAATATCTCTTAAGTTAAATCATTTTCCCTTGTAATCTTTCCTGGCAACATTTCTCTAAAGACACAAATCTATTACATGTTGATGAAGTCTATTTCATGTGTGGGCTTCTACTACTGCATAATTCTAGGAGAGTTAATTTGGGTTGTCAACTCTATTAGCTTGAGTGCTATCTTTGCAATTAAAAAAGCCTTCTTTTTTACCAATTGTGTGTGTTCATGTTGTCCTGGAGGACGATCTTGGGTACGTCAGCCCATTCCTTTCCACACTCCCTTCCATGTTTTGTTTTCTGGCTGCCATGATCTCTGAAGCTTTTCTCTATCCTGCTGCTGTGTTGGGAGCTGCTGAAGCCACAAATTGATCCTATTTGGGAAAGCAGGCTGAGGCCTCATTGCCTAAAGTGACCAAGCTACCTTATTCTTCAGATAAACATTCTGCCTGTAATTTGTGGGCTATTAGTCACTAGACAATCTTGTGTCTTGCAACTTTTTAAAGGTATAAAGGCCCTTTATTGTTCTGGGGCTATCTCATCAGCCAGATGGTGTACCTCCTGACCTAACTCATCAAGAATTCTTGTCTATCTTTTTCTCATTCCTCCCACTGTTTCTCTCTGAGGTACAAGGGATCATACCTGGAGACCAACAGATCTCTGCGATGAAGTTTGTTTTAGAGCCAATCAAGCATGGATGGAAACCTCTGAAATCAAGAGTCAGATACTTCTCTCTGAAGTTGTAGAGGTCAGGTGTTTTGTCAGCAATAGGAAAGTTAACTAATACAGTGTTTCTTCAGTTCTTATTAGTTTCTAATTTCAATATTCATATATTTGTTTTATATGGTTTAATCAGAATATTCTTAAATTTATGACTTCCCAGCTATTCTTACAATTCTCAATGAAGCATTATTAGAATGTAATAGTTCCTGTGACATACTTTTACATCTTCTTTATCATATTTGCCTCTCAATTCTGGGCATATAGAATTTCTATCAATAATTCAGAAGTGCTCAGCATTAGACACTATAGAGCCAGACTCACAATGCACCTCAGATATCCTTGTTACTGGAGCTTACAATTGCTTTAGCATTTTAGTTATTTTTTAATCAAAATTATATTCTGGAATCATATTGGACTAATTGTTTAGCATAATGTGTTCACTGTTCTGTATTGTGGGCATGTTGGTCAGAAAAGTATTCGTAAGATGAATGTGTAAAATAAGGGAATTTTGGAGCCGTGTGCCCCAAATCTCCTAGAATGTATAGCTAGCAATTAAAAGACAGTCTGCAGGCAACAGTAACCCTTTATGCTATGCCACAGTTAAGAACTGCATCACTGTATATTGCAGTTATCCTAGGCAATTGTGAGTATTTGCAACTATATGCAACATGCAATGGGGAGTCCTCTCTGCTGTGAGGACTACCTAAACCTTAAAAATATATTTTGAAACACTATTTCTAAATGTTACTCAGCCCATTAATTTCTTCAGATATGCGAAATACTATCCCTGATTAAATCTGATCTTCAGCAAGCTATATTAATGAACTATAGCACACAGGTTACCGTGGACTACTTCAAAGTTAAATTTAACACAATTTCCTTTTCCAGTACAAATAACTCTATAACCTATATACACATTTGTGAGCACAATCTTATGATATTATATAGCTTTCTTTTTGTTTATTCATTTGTTTTCAAGTCAGAGTCTTGCTATATAGTTCCAGTTGGGCCTTGAACTCACTATGTAGCCAAGACTGGTCTTAAACTCATGGAAATTCACCTGTCTCAGGTGCGGGGACTATAGGTATGTGCCATCTCACCTGGCTATCCCATTTTAGATATGCATGTTGAATTTGTTCCAGGGCAGAATCAGGGTTAATGCATAGGCAACTTACCTTTCTTATTATACCTATTTCATATTTCTAAACTTAAACATACCATAACATATTAAAATTATAATTTTAATTGTTATCTTTCCTATCCCCATAACTTGCCATGCACATGTGGCAATATCAAAATTTAAGATTGTCAGTATTTTCTCCATTGATTCCCTTAGTAATTTCCAAACTTTCAGTAAATTCTCACCCTGCTCAAATCAAAAACTCATAATACTCACTTTTATACATTTTTCAGGATCCCTTTACATTTGTGTTACCAACAGAGTTTGCCCCAATTCTGGCAATAACAACCAATATGCAAAATTTAAATCTGTTTCTTGTGGACTCACAATATAGACTATAGGAAATACATTTTTAAATTTTATTTTTCAAAGAGCACAAAATATTAAAAATAGAAACAAAACAAAATTTTATCATATATATATATAATTTATTTTTTTGAAAACCATTTGTTAGTGTTTTAATGAGCCCCTTTGTCCAGTAGCTTCAAGTCACCAGGACACAGGCCCCCCCAACACCCTTAATCTTCTCCTCAGCTCTTCTGCTGAAGAATGTGGCTTTCACGAAAACACACTGCTTTGGGAATTTTCCCTTCCCAAGAGCTTTGTAGTAGCCCGATCGCATTACATCAGTGATGGGAGCTACTCCAGTCTTCTCTTTGACAGCATTTACTCGTGTCTGCTCACTGACCACTGTCCACAATTTATCAAGGTTGACAGTTGGGCAGAAGCTCTGGTTTCTCTTTAAGTGGTAATGCCTCATACCAACCTTACCAAAGTAACCTGGGTGATATTTGTTGAAGTTGATTCTGTGATGATGCATGCCACCAGCATTACCCCGGCCTCCGGGGTGCTTCCGGTGCTTGCCGATGCGTGGCTCAGAGGGCCCCGAAGCTTATGGGTCTTCCTTAGTCTGGAGGGCATGTCAGCAGCTGAGAAGAAAAGGCTATTAAACAAATTTATAAGAATTCTACAATGATTGTTGTATTGCATGTTATCTTCAAATTAGTTGTTTAGGTTATCAGATATAAACCTGCAAAATTGGTTTTTAAAAAAGTTATAAGAAAGGAGAAAAAATTAGGCATTAACCACTATTTTCAATAGACCAAAGAAATCAGAAGTACAATTATTCAAACTACCTCTGAATATATCTTTTTCCCTTATTTCTTTTGTCCTTTTCCTCATTTGAGTGGAAGATACATTTTGATGCAGAAAAGTGTTGCATAACTTTCTCCTATTTTTAGAGTTGTACATATTATACAATGTTAAATTTCCCACTTGATGAAAATTAACTATTTTGTAAGTTTCCTAAACTTCTTACTATATATTATTTACATTTAAACACTTACGCTAATCTTATAAAATATGAAAGCGTTTTCAGTAAAATCTTAACTGTGAGAAATAAATAAAATAACCTAGAGACCAAAATTATCTTAAAAAGTTGAGAATCAGCTAAAATGTTTATAAGAGTTAGGATGAGCCCCTGCGTGGCCTGTCTCATTGGACCTCCTGCTGGTCACCACAGCAGAGGTAAGAGCAGCTACGGCAGGGGGCCTAGAAAGACCATGCACTAAGGAGCCCTTAACATCCAAATTTTATCATCTAGAACTAGGGGGAGTAAATTTCTATTCTTTTAGGCACTCATTTAAATTTTTGTTGATCTTTTAAAAATCTCATAAGAGCATAAACTGACTAATACATACAAACCTAGTGCTGCTTGGGGAGACAAACTTAACCTGTTCCACAATTCCAGAAAACGTTGCCAAGTTTGTGTTGCTGTGGGAAAGACCTTTCTATTCATTGTCATCAAATGCAGAATTTGCAAAAGAGAATAGAATTTTGTCAAACGCTTTTGTTTGTAAACCAAATTATTGACAAAGAAAAATATTCATGAAGCCAGCTGTGATGGCAGAAGTCTATAATTTCAGCACTAGGTAAACAGAGGTGGGAAGACCTCTGTGAGTTTGACGCAGGCCTGGCTTGCAAAATGAGTTCAAGCTAAGACTAAACTATACCATGAGGGCTTGTCTCAAAAAACCCATCAAGCATACAAACAAAAACCAAAACTGTTTGTGAGCTGAGGTAATAGCTTCCAACGATAAGCTAGTTTCAATAGCTTCTAATGATAAACCTTTTTGAGTGGATTATAAGAACTTCTTAGAAACTTATATTGATGAAAAAATGAATTCTTGTTTTCACTGTCTCAGTTACATTGAGTAAACTATTTGAAGTGCTACCTAGTAATTGCTAATCAACCATTCAGAAGAAAATCTGAAGACTTAATTTTTTAAACTAAATTTTTAAATGAACATAAAGTACTAACATATTACCCTGAATTATTTTCACTTTTTTGAGTTTTGTTTTATTGATTTAATATATAGTATGTATTTTAATAAATAATTATATATATATATATATATATATATATATATATATATATATATAGTTTTAACACATTGTTTATTAAAAACCAAAATATATTTCTTCTCAATCCCATTTTACAGATGAATGCATTGAGGGGTAGAAACTTCAAGAGTTTTATGGTCATGGTGATAGAGGTATTATTTACATTGAAATTTGTCTAAAAACAAAGCAGTCGTACTTTTAATCATATTTCCAAATAGTTTTGACAAGTGTTTTCCAAATGTATGTGTATCTCTTTATTTTCCTTTTTAGTACAAATTTTTATTGTCAATGAACTAAGAGAAATATCTTAGCTGTATATCTATCCTAACTCTCCTGTGTGGGGTGTGTGTGTGTATTTCCTTTTCCTCTTTTTTTCACAAAAAATAAACAGGTTCTTTATTTACACTTTTGTAAAGTTAGTAATGCATGACACTAGGTTGCCTAGCAACTGACAGCTAACCTTAACCAGGGATGTTCATCTCAGAGTGAGGTAGCGGGTTTGCTTTAGGCACTGGGCCAAGCCCCACCTACACGTATATGATCTGTTTCCAAGCTTTGTGGCTCCCAACATATTCCCCTTTTTCATTTAATTTTGTGAGACATGAGTGTTCCACTGCAGTGAGGGAAAAGCTATTCAGAGAAGTCTTTGAAGGACATTTTCATAGTTGAAGCCAGTTTAAAGACTGTAGGTATATGAATTCGCCAAAATAACCAAGTCTAATCCAATAGTACCTAATAGTAGTGGGCTCTCAGAATAGCTGGCAGTGGTCAGAAGTTTGCTGACTTGAGCCTTTTACAGCTCAGCGTATTTATATGGCATTAGTTTTTATTCCTCTTGGCTATACTTTTCTGCTAGATGGTTAAGACCAAGTTAAAGTAAGATCTATACAGCTAAAGCTACAACTTTTGCATTCGACAATGTCAGTCAAATTCCCTCAGGATTTACCTTGAAACCAAGTACTGTACCTTGTAGACCCTTGTCAGTGTCCGCCACCTGAATTGAGTCACAGCTCTTGCTTGATCAGTTTGCTCTCTGTGAAACCCTGAGAGAATTTTCCTTTCTAGTTGACTCTCTTTAGGCACACTATACATTGTGGATTACTTTACTCTGTGGCTCCATAATCTCCTTGATCAGGAATCTGGGACACCACTGAGTTATAGGGTGTCACAGCATAGGTTCTTGTATGTCCTGAGTCCTCACTGACCTTGAAGGGCTAGGGACAAAATATTAGCTAATTTTGTAATCCCTCTATTTCTCTAATTTTTGGTCTGAAAACTTAGTTGTTAAACATCCAGAGGATAAACTTAATGGTATTGTTAAACTGTAACAGAGGCAGTTGAGTTTAATATCACTGTCTGAGTATCCAGTGCTGTAGATATAATATGGAACTGCTGTTTTCCAACAACTATGGATATTCTAAAATTTAAATTCCCATAGAGTGTGAAAAAAAACAATAACACATTTTTACACAGAAATTTACAAGTCATATCACATACAACATTGTAGAAGAACAATCCTATTTTTTCTGGTTTCTTGTTTTCCTTTATTACCTCTTTTTTTTTTTTTTGCAAACATTTACTTTAAAGAGAGTATAGCAATAATTGATATGACATTAGAAGTACTCATTTAGCAGACCAAAACAACTTGTATTTCAAGCATGGTTTTAGAATTACATACTGCTATCCTCAGTGTATTTGCTTAGTTCACAGGTATCGGCATATAGAGTTAGGTTGAGAATTCTACCTATTAACTGCAATTTTCAAAAAGCTGACTGACATTCTTAGGACCATTGCCTTAACCATCTTATTTATATATGGTTTTGCCCTGGCCACATTGCCTAAGTTTTCTCCTTGTTCTCTCTTCATTGTTTAGTCCTTAAGTTTTTGCTTTCCATTTAATTGTGTTATACCTTTCAATTTTTATTTCTTCTTTAGAGTTCTTACACTAGGTAGACAACACCATATTTATACATATGGATCTGATTTATTTCCCTTATGAGTATAATTTCAAGTTACACCCACTTGTACGTGAAGGCATTGTGTTTATTTTTTCTTTATAGCTGAGTAATACTCTATTGTATAAAAGCACCACATCTTTTCCAACCATTCCTCATGTGACAGGCATCTTGGTTGATTCCAAGTTTTGGCTATCACAAATGTGCTGCCATAAGCATTGGTGCACATATATCACTATTATATGATGTTTTCAGTTCTTTTGGGAAACGCCCCAGTAGGGTGATAGCTGGATTGCATAGGATATCCAGTCCTAGTTTTTTGAGGAGTCTCCACACTAATTTCTATAATGGTTGCAAGACTCTACATTCCCAACAGCAATGGAGAAGGGCTTCTTAGCCTCTCCAATATTTGTTTTTGGCTGATTTCTTTGTGATAGCCTTCCTTCCAGGGTTAAGAATGTATCACAATGTTGTTTTAATTTGCATTTAATAAATAATATATTAATCTTGATTTCAGTTTTCAAAATGATTTTGAAGCCAGCTGTCTACGTTAACCCACAGCAATTTTTTATTTCTTTGGTTATTCTGTGAACTCCTAGAAAATATTTGATATTATACTATACATATATTAGCTTTTGTCTCAGTTGCTTTTCTGTCATTGCTGGGACAAAATACCTGATTTCCAAAATGAGAATGGAAAGTTTATTTAGCCCACAGTTAGTGGAGGTTTCAGCCCACACATGGCTGGCTCTAAGGCAGAGTGGCACATGGCACAGGACAGCAGTTCATGTTGGCAGAAAACTTAGAAAAGCAAAGGAAGAAGCAGCACCTGAGGCAGCGACTAAGGCTCTCTCTCCCTTCCTTACATTTGTCTGCAGATTTCCTGCTCCAGGGCAGATAGCACTCACAGTGATAGTCTCAGGATTTGATCAAGAATTAATCAAAAATTTTAGAAGCTGATCCATGACTGGATGAGGTTTTAGAAGGGCAAGTAGACATAAATCATACAGCCTGTTACTAAAAATTTATGAGCAAAGTATTATTTAAGGCCAGGTGTGGTGGCACACACCTATAATCTCAGCACTCTTGGAGGCTGAGGCAGCAGGATGGTTGTGAGTTCAACCAGCTTGGGCTACAAAGTAAGCTCAAGATCAGGCTAAATTGGATAGTAAGACACTGTCTCAAAAGGTAAAAAAAAAAAAAAAAGACAAAAAAATGTTATTTAAAAATCAGTAGCAAAAGGTAAATTTAAATCTATATTTCATATATTCTGGATCCCAAAATAGGACTCATTAAAACTTTCCATGCTAACGTATTTATCAATTATAGCCCCTTTTGTAATCATTGTGAGGGTCTGTTCGTATCTTCTCCAACAGGCTGGAATGTTTTTATTTTGTTGAGAAAGAAAGAGCAATAAGACAGTTTCAAAACTGATTAATAAGACGGTTTCTATAATTAATACATTGTACATTTTTCATTTATTTGTGGTTATCCATAGTAAAAGAAGCAGACAGGATATCCTGTCCAAACACTATTAGTAAATATCTTTCTACTCTTCAAATTCAATGAGAGTAGTTCTATATCTATACTAACTATTCTGTATATACAAATACAAAATGGTCCTTCCTTTGTATCCCCTTTTCCTGTTTAGTCATGACAGGGGTATTTCATTGGCATCTAAATACCATAGCTGCATGAATTCAGCAAAACAATCCAACATAGTCCAGCAGTCCACAATAGTAGTAGGTAATCAGCAGAAGTTGTTGACTTGAGCCTTTCATAACTCAGCATAATAATATGGCTTTACTTTATATGCCTACTTTTTTTTTCTGCTTTTCTGCTGGATGGTTAAAAGCAAGATAAAGGAAGACCTTGTTTTCTTTTCATGTGACTCTCCTTAAGCACACTGTACATCATCAATCACATTCATCTGTGGCTCCCATAATCTTGATCAGAAAATTTGGGATTCAACTTGGTTACATTATTTTACAACACAGGTTTTCCTAAGTTCTCGATCTTCATTGACTATTTTTTTTTTTTTTTTTTTTTTTTTTTTTTTTTTTTTTTTTTTTTTTTTTGTCTTTTTTGAGACAGGGTCTAACTATGCAGTTCAGGCTGGCCTTAAGCTCACTTTGTAGCTCAGGCTGGTCTCGAACTCACAACAATCCTCCTGCCTCAGCCTCCCGAGTGCTGGGATTACAGGCATGCGCCACCATGCCCGGCTTTTAAAGGCTAGCACCAAAATGTTGGCTGACCTTGCAGCCCTTCCTTTTCTCTAATTTTTATTTTATTTTATTGAAAGACAAATAGCAATGAGAGAGCATCAAAACTGAATAATAGGACAGTTTCAATAATTAATACATTGTACATCATTATCTTCTTAGTGGTTATCCATAATACAAGAAGTAGAGAGGACATCCTGTCCAAATACTATTAGTACAAATCTTTCTACTCATTAAATTGAGAGTAGCTGTGTATCTATCCTAACTATTCTGTATATACAAATACAAAATGGTCCTTCCTTTGTATTACCTTTTTTTTTGTTCAGTCCTGTCATAATTGGGTATTCCATGGCATTTAAATACTATAGGTGCATGAATTCAGCAAAACAATCCAACACAGTCCAGCAGTAGTGGGCTATCTGCAGAAGTTGTTGACTTGAGACTTTCACAGCTCAGCATATTAATATGGATTTACTTTATATTCCTTGTATTTATACTTTTCTGCTTGATGGTGAAGATCAAGATAAAGCAAGAACTATATAACAAGATGTGTAACTTTTGTATCTGATAAGGACAGTGATTTACCCTCAGGATTTATCCTGTAACCCCATACTTCATTTTGTAGATCCTTTGCCAGTGTTAGGCTTGACGATTGCCTGCCCAGTTTGTTACCAGTGAAAACCTGAGAGAATGTTTTCTCTCCATCTGACTCTCCTTAGGGACACTCTGCATCATTGATCACATTCTCTCTGTGGCCCCATAATCTCCTTGATCAGAAAATTTGGGACACAACCGAGTTACATGATGTTACAGTAGATTCTCTTATGTCCTGAGTCTTCATTGACCTTAAAAGCCTAGGGACAAAATGTTGGATGAGCTTGTAGCCTTTCCTTTTCAACAATCTTTCATCCATAAATTTTGGTTATTAAACCTCCAGAAGAGCAGATTATTATTCTCCTGTATCATATGCAGTTCAGTTTACTCAAACTATATGTCTAGGTATAAAACATCTTAGGCATAACATGGAAAGGTATTTTCCTACAAGTACTGATATATTAAACTTTAAGTCCCTACAATATATGAAGAAAATAATAATTTGAAAACATAGGAATAAACACTTGCATATTTTTGCACAGAAATTTAGAATTCTAGCCATATACAGCATTGTAGCAGGACAGTCCTGCGACATATTTTTTTTTTTGTTTATCATTTATTACCCTTTTTTTAAAAAAGAAAAAAACATATACTTGAGAGACAGTATGGTAATAATTAGCATGTCATGATAAGAAGTATGCATTTAGAAGACCAGAATGCAGGCATTCCAAGTGTGACCCTTCTATTGCACATTGCTATCTTCAGTGCAGTTGCTTGACTCACACATATCAGCATGTATAGTTAGTGAGGGTGGAAATCCCACGAATTAACTGCTAGTTTCAAAAACCTTCAGATGTTTATCAGGATCCATGCTTTACCCATCTTTTGTGTATAAATGTATGGCTTTGCCTCTGTCATGTTCCTCAGCTTTACTCTTTCCCTTCCCTTATCCAATCCTCAAGTTCCTGCTTTCCTTTTAATTGTGTTATACCTCTTTATTTGTATTTCTTCTTTTGATTTCTTATACTACGAAGACTTACACATGTGGTTCTGGTTTATTTCACTTATAAGTATATCCTCAAGTGGCATCCACTTAAATATGGAGGACTGACTATATTATTCTTTATAACTGAGTAATATTCTATTGTATGAAGATACCACATCTTTTTCAAATATTCCTCATGAGACAGGCATCTTAGTTACTTCCAAAATTTGGCTATCACAAATTGTACTGGTATAAGCAGAGGTACTCATATATCACTGTGATGTGACATTTTCAGTTCCGCTGGGTAAATTCCCAGTAGGAGGAGAGGTGGCTTGAATGGGATATCCAGTCCAAAATTTTTAAGGAGCCTCCACACTGATTTCAGTAATGGTTGCACCAGTCTACATTCCCTCCAGCAGCGGAGAAGGGTTTCATTTTCCCCACATTCTTTCTAACATTTAATTCTTTCTGGGCTGAGATAGTATCTCAGTGTTGTTTTAATTTGCATTTCAAGGATGGCTAGTAATGTGGAACATTTTTTCATATATTTATTCACTTTTTTAATTTTGCCCTCTGAGAAGTATGTTTTTATCTTGAATGCCCATTTATGGACTGGGTCTTTAAATTTAGGGGCCCTAATTTTTTATTTTTTTATTTTTTGTTTTATTGAGAAACAAATACCAATGAAATAGTATCACAACTGATTAGTAGGACAGTTTCAATAATTAATACATTGTACATTGTTATCTTCTTAGTTGTTATCTATAGCACCAGAAGCAGACAGGGTTTCCTGCCCAAACACTGTCAGTAAAATCTTTTTTACTCAGTAAATTAATCAAGAGTAGCTTTATATGTATCTTGACTATTCTGTACATTCTAATACAAAAGATCCTTCCTTTATATCCCCTTTTTGTGTTTAGTCCTGTGAGAAATGGGCATGCTTTGGCATCTAAATACTATAGGTGTGTGAATTCAGCAGAACAATCCAATACTGTACAGCAGTCCACAATATAGTAGATTACCCACTGAAGTTGTTGACTTGAACCTTTCACAGCTCAGCATATTAATATGGCTTTACTTTATATACTTTATTTTATACTTTTCTGCTCGATGGCTAAGACCAAGATAAAGCAAGACCTATATGAAAAAGAAATGCAACTTTAGTATCTGATAAGGTCAGTGATGTATCCTCAAGATTTATACTGTAACCCCGTAACACAATTTGTAGATCCTTTGCTAGTGTCAGCCTTCTGGATGAGTCATGGCCATTGCTTGACCAGTTTGCTCTGTGTGGAAGCCTGAGAGAATGTTTTCTCTCCATGTGACTCTCCTTAGGCACACTGTACATCATTGATCACTTTCCTCTGTGCCCTCATAATCTCCTTGATCAGAAAATTTGGGATGCCACTGAGTTACATTATTTTACAATACAGGTTCTCCTATGTTCTCGGTCTTCACTGACCTTGAAAGGCTAGTGCCAAAATTTTGGCTGACCTTGTAGCCTTTCCCTTTCTCTAATTTTTGATCTCCAATATTAAGTTGTTAACTCTCCAGAACAGAAACATATTATTGCCCTGCAACATATGCAGTTCAATTTACTTAACCATCTGTCTAAGTATCAATCATCTTGGGCATGGTATGGAACAGGTACTTTCCATCAAGTATTGATATGTTAAACTTTAAGTTCCTACAGAATATGAAAAAAAATAATTGAACAATAGGAATAAACACATATTTTTACACAGAAATTTAGAAATCTAACCATATACAGCATTGTAGCAGAACAGTCTTGTGACATATTTTTTTCTCATGTATTTTTAAAAATATATTGCCCCTAATTTAAAGAAGAAAAAAAAAAAAACATTTAGGTGAGAGACAGTATGCTAATAATTGGTATGTCATTACAAGAAGTACATATTTAAAAGACCAGAAAGACAGACGTTCCAAGAATGACCCTTCAATTACAAGTTGCTATCTTCAGTACAGTTGCTTGATTCACAGGTATCTTCATGTATAGTTAGGCAGGGTGAGAATCCTACCAATTAACTGCTACTTTCCAACACTTGCTGATGTTTCTGAGGATCATTACCTTACCCGACTTGTGCATGTAAATGTATGGCTTTGCCAATGTCATATTTCTTAGCTTTTCTCCTTGCCCTCTCTTCTCCTTGCCCTCAATCCTCAAGTTCTCACTTTCCTTTTAATTGTCTTATAGCTTTCAATTTGTATTTCTCTTTTTGAGTTCTTATAATAGGGAGACTACAATATTTACACATGTGGGTCCAATTGATTTCTGTTATCAGTATATTATCAAGTGGCATCCAATTAAATAGGAGGTTATCATTTTTTATAGCTGAGTAGTACTCTATTGTATAAAGATACCACATCTTTTTCAACCATTCCTCATGTGAAGTGCATCTTGATTGTTTCCACAATTTGGCTATCATGAAATGTGCTGCAATGAACAGAGCTACACATATATCACAATGATATGACGTTTTCAATTCCTCCGGGAAAATTTGCAATAGGGGGATAGCGGACTTGACTGGGATTTCCCGTCTTAGTTGTAAAAAACTAAGACTCTCCTTAAAAGGAGAGTCCACTCTGATTTCCATAATGATTGAACCAATCTACATCCCCACCAGCAGTGTAGAAGAGTACCCTTTTCTCCACATCCTCTCCAACATTTGTTGTTGAATTTTTTATGATAGCCATTCTTTCTGGGATGAGATGGTATCTGAGTGTTGTTTTAATTTGCATTTCATGAATGGCTAGTGATGTGGAACATTTTTTCATATATTTATTCATTTCTCTACTTTCATCCTCTGAGAAGTGTGTGTTCATCTCCGATGTCCATTTCTGGATTGGTTTTTTAAGTTTAGGGTCCCTAATGTTTTTTGTTCTTTATAAATTATAGAAAGCAGACCTTTCTCTGACTGCTTGGTAGTTGAGATTTTTTTTTTCAAATTTATGGATTGTCTTTTAATTGGTTGGTAATTTCTTTTGACATTCTAAAAATTCTGAATAAGAGGAAGTACCAGTTGCAAACTCTTTCAAGTATTACCCTTCCGATTTTATTTTTGTTCATGAACTCTTTGTCTACCCCTATGTCTTCAAGAGTTCCTCCTACTTTCTCTTCCAGGAGATTGAGTGTTTCTGTTTTAATGGTTAGATCTTTAATCCATTTTGACTTTATCTTAGTGCATGGTGATAGACCTGGGTCAAGTTTCAGTTTCAGCATGTAGACAGCCAGTTATTCCAGCACCATTGGTTAAAGAGGCGACCTTTCTTACAGTAAGTATGTTTGGCACCTTTGTCTTCAGATCAGGTGACTGTGTGTGTTTCTAGAGGTCTCTGCATCTTCTAATGTATTCCACTGATCTTCAAGTCCATTTTGTTGCCAGTGCCATATTGATTTTATCACAGTAGCTTTGTAGTATAATTTCAAGTCAGGAATTGTAATGGCTTCTGCCTTGTCTTTGTTAGTCAGGATTGCCTTTGCTATTCTAGTTCTTTTCTGGTTCCAAATAAATTTTAGGAACTACTTCTCTAGATCTGGGAGGTATGTTGGTGGCAGATTAATAGGGATTGCATTAAATCTGTACAACAATTTGGGAGTATGGCTATCGTCACGATGTTGGTTCTTCCTACCCAGGAGAATGGAATATCTTCCATTTTCTGAAATCCTATATGATCTCTTTTTTAAGAGTTCTGTCATTTTCTGTGAAGAGATTTTTGACTTCTTTAGTTAGATGAATTCCAAGGTATTTCATTTTCCGCAATGCTATTGTAATAGATATTGTTTCTCTAATTTCCATCTTAGTGTGTTTGTTGTCTGTAGAGGAACGCTATTGATTTTAGGGTACTGACCTTGTATCCTGCTGTGCTACTGTATTTGTGTATTAATTCTAATAGCTTCTTGGTGGTTTTGTGGAGCTTCCAATTAGAATATCATGTCATCAGCAAATAATGGTAATTTAACTTCTTCTTTACCTATTCTTATTCCTTTTATTTCTCCTGCATGACCAATGGCTCTATGTAATGGTTCCAGAACTATATTGAATAGGAGGGGTGGTAGAGGACACCTTTGTCTTATACAAGATCTGAGAGTAAAAGATTTCAATTTTTTCACATTTAGAATTATATTAGCCATTGTGCTGTCATAGATGGCTTTTATCAAATTTCAGTAGAAGCCTTCTATTCTAATTTTCTGTAGGACTTTGAACATCAATGAGCTTTGTACTTTATCACAAACCTTTTCTGCATCAATTGAGATGATCATATGGTTTTTAGATTTCACTCTATTGATAAAATGTATTATATTTATGTTTCTGAAGTTGAACCATCCTTGCATCTCTGGGATGAATCCTACCTAGTCATGGTGTATGACCTTGATGATTTGCTGTATTCTATTTGCTAGAATTTTATTGAGGATTTTTGCATCTATTGTTCATGAGGGAGATTGGTCTGTAACTCCTTTTAAGTTGTGTCTTTCCCTTCTTTTTCTATCAGTGTAAAACTTGCCTCTGGGAGGGTTCTGGGAGGATTGCTTCCTTTCAATTTCACTGAAGTTTGAGGAGTATAGAGTATCATATCTTCTGAAAATTTCTTGTAGAATTCAGCTGTGATTCCATCAGGACCTTGACTTTTCTTTTTTTGTCAGGCTTTTTATTCCATTTCATAATCATTGGCTGTTATTGGGTTATTGAACTTTGTTATGTCTTCTTGATCCAGTTTTTGTAATTTGTACCTTTCTAGGAATCTGTCCAATTCATCTGTGTCTTCTATTCTCTGAGCATAGATTCTTGAAGTATCTATTGATAACCTTTTGAATTTCTACTGAGTGTGTAGCGATTGCACCCTTTTCATTTCTTATTGCTTGTATTTGATTTTATTTTTCCTCTTTTTGATTAAGTTAACTAGGGGCTTATTGATTTTATTTAATCTTTCAAAGAACCAGATTTCTGATTCATTAATTTGTTGAACTGTTTTCTTTGTCTCAATTGAATTAATTTCTGCTCTAATCTTCATGATTTCTTCCCATCCTTGGGTTCCCTGTTTCATTTACTCTTCCTTTTCTAGATGTTGGAGGGGCTGCATTAGGGTGTTCATTTGTTCCTGTTCTATTTTCCTAATGTGTGAGTTCATAGCTATGAATTTCCCTCTGAGAACTCCTTTCATCACATTCCATAAATTCCGATAATTTGTAGTTCAACTTTCATTGAATTGTAGAAATTGTTGAATTTCTCGTTCAATTTTATCTATGACCCATTGATTGCTGAGTAGGATGTTTTTTCATTTTCATGTATTTCAGGTTACCTTTGTCATTTAATTCCAGTTTCATTGCACTGTGGTCAGATAATATGCATGGGATTATTTTGGGTTTCTTGCATATAGTTAAGCATGACCTATGGACTAGTATGCAGTGTATTTTATAAAATGACCCATGTGCAGCTGAAAAAAATGTGTATTCAGCTATGGTTGGGTAGAACACTCTGTATATGTCCATCAAGTCCATTTGTTTGAAGCTCTGGTTCAGTTCTGCTACTTCTTTACCAATATTTTGTCTGGTTGATCTATCTTTTGGGGATAAGGGTGTTAAGTGCTCCTTTACATATTGTGGTATTTGATATTAGACTTTTCATGTCCATTAAGATTTGTCTAATATAATTGGGTGCTCCCATGTTTGGCTCATACATATTTATGAGTGTTTCCTCTTCCCCCTATATCTTTCCCCTAACCAATATATTCTTTATCTCATTTGACCAGTCTTAGTTTGAAGTTGAGACTGAGATCAGAATTGCTACCCCTGTTTTCTTCTGATGTTCTCAGGCATGTAGTATTCTTTTCCATCCTTTCACTTTCAGCCTATGAATTTCTTTACGAGCTAAGTGTGTTTCTTGAATACAGCATATTGTTGGATTTTGTTTCCTAATCCACTATGCCAATCTATTTCTCATAATTGGTGAATTGAGTCCATTTATATTGATGGTTATAATTGGGATGTGTTGGCTTATGATTGACACATTATTTACCTAATTTTGTTTACTCCTTTTTGCCATGTGTTTAATTGTTTGCCATATTTAGTAGGTTTCTTCTGTTCTCACTGGTGGAGTTCAGATCATTTTGATCCCTCTCTAGAACACCTTTCAGGAATCTGTGTGGGGTTAGCTTTATCATCATGAAATTCTCTATTTGTTCTTTGTCTTGGAAGTATTTCATTTCTCCATCACACCTGAAAGAGTTTTGCAGTGTATAATAGTATAATATTTGTTTTCATAGAGGACTTGAAGTACTCTGCTCTATGCTCTACTTGCCTTCATGGTTTGTGAAGAGAAGTAAGCCATAATTCTGATGGCTTTCCTTTGAATGTGATCTGCTTTTTTTTCTAACTTTGAGTATATTATTCTTGTGCTGGATTTCTCGGATCTTGGCTATTATATGTCTCAGTGTATTTTTAATTGGTTGCATTCTGCATGCTTCACTTACTTGAATGTGAGATTGTTTCCTCATATTTGGGAAGTTTTCTTCTATTACTTCTGCCCATACTCTTTATATCATTTATATTGACTCCATCTTTCTCACTGATGCCTATTTATTTCACATTGTTCATCTTGGTATAGTCTTGCAGGTGATGAATTTTTTTCCCTGCATCCTAGTTGTTTTTAAAAGATCCTTTCTCACCTTTTCAGAATCTTTAAGATCTGAAACTCTGTGTTCACTTTCACTCAAATGGTTTTGTAGACCTGTGATTGAGATTTTAAGTTTTCTATATCTCTTTGATTCTGTTTCATGTGATTTATTTCTTTCCTGTATTGCTCATTCAAGGAATCTGTCATATTTATAATCTCCTCTGTTTTTTTTATCAATGTCTTCTTTAGAAGTAGTTATTAATTCTTTTACTACAAAGTATTTTCAGATTGGGTTTCCTCCATAAGTCTCCATGTTTGAGTCTTTACTTCAGATGCTATGAATTCAGAGCTTTCCTTTTTTAATTCAGAAATTAATTGTGCTGAGTTCCTCTTTACCACTCTACTGTTGTTTCTTTTCTTGCGATGCTGTTAATTTATACATATCAGCTGAGCTGGTGTCTTCTGCACTTATTCTGGGTGGGAATTGGGTTTCCCCTATGTGTCTGTATTAGATTCTTTACTTCAGATGCTATGAATTCAGAGATTTCTTTTTTTATTTCAGGTATTAATTCTGCTCTGCGTTCCTTTATAGTGTTCTGCGGTTGTTTCTTTACTTCCAATGCTGTTAATTCATTTGTTTCAGCTGAGCTAGTGTCCTCTGCACCTGATATGTGTAGGCTGGAGCCTGAGGTTGCATTTTGCTCCTTGTCTTTGTCATTTTGTATAGCACTGACCTTTGACCTTCGGTGTAGTTCTTTAGTGCAGTTCTAACCTTAGCACCTAATGAGATTAGAGCGTGGATCTATTAAGTTTGAGTTTATCCAGTTATTCCTGGCCTGACTCTAGCTGTTGTTTCAGCTCCTTCCTGCTGCAGCCCTTGAAAGTGAACCTGTGGTGCCCTTCTTTTGTGCCCCTGGCTCAGAGAGCACAGGGAAGCTGGAAGCTCTCCCACACACTTGCCTGACCAGGCTGGGCTGGATCAGGGTCCCAAGAGAATGTCAGAAGTTCTCATTTGCTTGGCCGGCTTGGGGCAGGGACTCCAGAGGGTTGCAGGGGTTCCAGGGTTGCAGTAGATAGTCTTACTCGCCTGGGTGCCTGAGTTTTGGTCTGGAGGGTTCCCACCAGCGATGCAGGCAAGCTGGAAGCTCTCCCCCACACTCGCAGGGCCGGGCTGGCCTGGATCAGGAGTTCCAAGAGAGTCTCAGAAGTTCTCACTCCTAGTTGTTTTTAAGAGATCTTTCCTTACCTTTTTACTAGCTGCATCAGCATCTCAAAATCTGAAACTCTATTTTCACTTTCAGTCAAACAGTTTGCAAGCTTGTGATTGAGATTTTAAATTTCTCTACATCTCTTTGACTCTGCTTCATGCATTGTTTCTTTCCTGTGTTGCTCATTGAAGGAAGCTGTCATTTTTCCTATCTC
>PVKA01023890.1:24888-35101 GCA_004027165.1 Ctenomys sociabilis
TTTTTTTTTTTTTTTTTTTTTTTTTTTTTTTTTTTTTTTTTTTTTTTTTTTTTTTTTTTTTTTTTTTTTTTTTTTTTTTTTTTTTTTTTTTTTTTTTTTTTTTTTTTTTTTTTTTTTTTTTTTTTTTTTTTTTTTTTTTTTTTTTTTTTTTTTTTTTTTTTTTTTTTTTTGTCTTTATGAGACAGGGTCTCACTATATAGTTCAGGCTGGCCTTAAGCTCACTTTGTAGCTCAGGCTGGTCTTGAACTCACAACAATCCTCCTGCCTCAGCCTCCCGAGTGCTGGGATTACAGGCATGCAGCACCACACCTGGCCCCTATCAATCCCTATCAATGTCTTCTTTAGAAGTAGTTATTAATTATATTACTGCAGAGTCTTTTTCAGATAATATTTCCTCCATATGTTTCTGCCTTTGATTCTTTATTTACAATGCTAGGAATTCAAAGATTTCTTTTTTAATTAAGAAATTAATTCTACTCTGCATTCCTTTATAACTCTCTGCTGTTATTTATTTACTTCGACACTATTAATTTATACATTTCAGCCAAGCTGATGTCCTCTGCACTTGTTCTGGGTGGGTACTGGGTTTCCTCCATATGTTTCTTCTTTTGATTCTTTATTTTTTATTTTTTTGGCAGAACTGGGGATTGAACTCAAGCCTTTACGCTTGCCAGGGAAGTACTTAATCCACTGAGCCATCTCCCCAACCCTGATTCTTTACTTTAGATGTTATGAATTCTGAGATTTCTTTTTATATTTCAGGAATTAATTCTGCTCTGAGTTCCTGTAAACCTTTCTGCTATTGTTTATTTACTTCTGACACTATTAATTCATACATTTCAGCTGAGCTAGTATCCTCTGTTCTTGTTCCAGGTGGACTGGAGGCCTGAGATTGCATTTTATTCCTTGTCTTTGTCCTTTTGTTTAGCACTGACATCTGACCTTTGGTGTGGAACTTTGTTGCAGTTATACCTTAGCACCTACTGATATTCGTGTGCAGATCACTTAAGTTTGAGTTTATCCAATTATGCATATGTTTCTTTTATTTTATTTTATTGAAACACAAATAGTAATAGGACAGCTTCAAAGCTTGGGTCTAGCAGTTGTGCTTAGCTCCTTCCTGCTGCAGGCCTTGGAAGTGAACCTGTTGTGCCCCTCTGTTGTGCCCCTGGCCCATCAGGCACAGGGGAGCACAGAAGCTCTCCCACACACTATCCAGGCCTGGGTTTGGGCTGGAAATGGGTTCCCAAGAGTGTCACAGAAATTCTCTGGAACGGTGTTGGCATCCCAAGAGCATGGCAGATGGTCTCATGTGGAGTGCCTGTGTTTTGGTCCAGAGCGGTCCTGCAGGCACAAGGAAGCAGGAAGCTCTCTCACATACTCACCCAGCCTGGGCTGGGCTGGATATGGGGGTCCCAAGAGCATCATAGAAACCTCACTCACTAGGCGGACTTAAGGCAGGGACTCTGGAGACCCTTGTGTCAGGAGATGGCCTGGGCTTGATCCGGGGAAATCAACCAGCTCAGGAGAGTACAGGAGCTCACCCCAACATTTGCTTGGCCAGAGCTTGTGCTGTATGGGAAGGGTGAAGGTTTCCTGAGAGAGTGAGAGAGCTAGAAGGAAGGGGTCGGAAAACACGGAAGGTCTCACTCACGGGGCTGGCCTGCACTTGATCCGGGGAGATCCAACCAGCGCAGAGGAGTGCAGGAGCTCACCCCCACACACACTAGCCTAAGCATGGGCTAGATGGGAGGAGTGGAGGTTTCCCAAGAGAGCGAGAGAGTGGGGCAGAAAGGGTCCCGAGAATCTAGGCTGGAATGTAAGAGATTATGAAATTGTAAAAATGTGTTTTAAATTTTCATTGCAAGAAGTGGTAACTGGCTCCAATGTCTACTGAGTGAGTCAGTTTTCTATGCTATTTCCTTAGCACAAGCTTACCACGCCCCTTGTGCTCCACTGTCTGCATTGCTGCCACACCTGCTAGCTTTGCTTTCTCCCTGTCTGATCCCATCTTACATGTTCCCTCCACTAGGCATGAAAGAGTCTTGGATGAACTGAAGACTCTCAGACAATACAGTAGCTAACCTCTTTCCTGTGTTCAGGAAAAAACTTTCTTCTTAATCATAATTATTCACTTTTAGCTGATTCATGTGTTACAAAGTAAACAACAACAAACCATCAAATGTCAATTAGGGAAAAATTTCCAGCTGGCCCTACACTGAGGAACATTCTTTGTAAGTTTTAGGCATCATCTTAAAATGAAAGAGGTAAAAAAGAAAACTTGCAAATAAATATTCTAATATTCGTGCTGCTTCAGAGTTGTAATGTGGAGCAATATACAATATGAGGCTAGAAAAGAAAAGAAAGTTCCAACACAGGAAAAACAAAAATTCCAAACTGTCATAAATATTCATGAAATACATAGCATTAGCCATGCTTATGTTTGCAAGATTAATAATCAAAGAATAGATAATTGGGGAGTACACATAAATCACATCGGTGTACACCCACACATTTGTGCACATCTCATTAAAACTTTCAGAAATTGAAATGGACATGAGTAGAATCATGTGGTTGAAATCCCAGAACTCAGGAGACTGAGGAAGAATTATCACTGTAAGCTCAAGGCCATCCTCAGTTACAGAGTGTGACTAGGTCTCAAAAACATAAAAGGGGGCGAAATAATTCATTACACATTTTTTTTGGCAGAGCCAGGGATGGAATTCAGGCCCTTGCACTTTCCAGAGAAGCATTTATTCCAGTGAGCCATCTCCCTCATCCTTCATTACACATTTTTTTAAACTTTCTATTGGAAGGTATATATTTGGCCATTTAATGACACATATTGGACTGGAGAGAATTGGATAAAACTGGTCCTAAGCTAATTGCCATGCACTTATACTTTCAAATTCAATAAATATTTCATTCTAATTTGGCTATTTTGAACACACTACCTGTGTAGAAATGTTTTCTACTTAAGAACTTGTAGAGAAATAATGCATTGTTAAATTTTCTCTAACATTGGAATATTGTTAATTATTTTTTCTAATCTGAGGAAGCATGTTACATCATTTTGTCAGGAGTTGTGCTAATATAATTGCTATGATGAGAATATTTGTGGAAGTTAGCAACTCTTAAATTCAGAATTTAGAATTAAGGAAGTGAGCTTCACCAGGTCAAAAGATTTATAACTCAAGAACTCTATTGCTTTATAATGAGCAACCAGATGGTTTGATTTTATAAGTATACTATTAGACATGCAGGATCTCAAGAGTCCTCCTGTCAGCTTTTTATAAACATCTTCATAGTTTAAAGACTATGATGTGATAGTTATTGTCTCTTAAATATTCCAAATTGCCTTTTATTTTGAACTGGAGTTTTGACACAAAAGTGTACAAATAATAGTTTCCACTTAAATTTCCCCTAACATGGACATATCACTGAGAGAAGAGTACCAAAAGTCTGCTTTCAGTAGCTCTTTCTTTCTTCCAATTCATCCAATAGACATGGGTCCTAGATAGAACTCTGGACAAAGCAAAGATTTCTTTGCTCAATTGTTAGCATAGGATTTTTTTCTTTTTCCTTTCTTTCTTTCTTTCTTTCTTTCTTTCTTTCTTTCTTTCTTTCTTTCTTTCTTTCTTTCTTTTTTTTTTTTTTTGATACAGGGTCTCACTACACAGTTCAGACTCATAGTGACCCTCCTGGCTCAGCCTCCCCAATGCTATGTGTGTGCCACCATGCCTGGGTCCAACATTGGATTTTTCTTAAATGACTTCTTTTCTTGGAAGATAAACAAATAGTAAATGATATTCTCGTTGGTCGATGACTGCTCCAGCAGGATGAATGCTCCCTTTTCCTCCCTCTCTATCTCTAAGTTTCCCAGATGAGTGTTGTCTGGACATGAATGCTGCAGGATGAGCAATTCCATGAAGCTTTGGGTTAAAATAACAAGCAGAAACCATAATACCAACATCTTTCACATGTCCTTGCAGTTTGACCAGGTATTTCTTTATTTAGGAATACCTCACCTTTCCTGGAAACAGGAGAGCAGGATCAATATCAATCCCTGGTCCCAATCTCTCTTATGTACCTTACCCCCACATTGTGAACACTCCCTATCCCTCAGCAGAGTATCAATAGAGAGTGAAATCTATGGCACCTGACTTGCAGATTTTGTTTTCCCGTATTTTCTTTTCTATAGGTTAAAGCATTACTAACACCATTTCAGTGGAACTCTCAGTGTGAGGTCCTATTGCATGAAGATTTTTCCCAAAATTCTCAAAATAATTACATATTTTTATTTGTTCTGCCACTGCCACTGCATTTCATTCAACTGAATCAAAAGGATGAGATTTATTGATTGACCTTTTTACCCTACACTATAATAAAATATAATATGTAGTCATCTCAACTCTTTAATATATATGTATTAAATAATATAAAATGTATTAATCTGAGGAAAAGCTGATGTGGACTGTTATATTGTTTTTTTATTATGGTCTACATGGAACCTTGTAATATATTTTAGGAATTTTTTGCTTTTATCTAATTACAATTTTCTTATTTGCATGATTGTTGGGAAGGAGTCACAGGTACCAGCCAAAACCAGGAATATACGTAAGAGCAATTATACACTGGAAGCTAACTCTTCCTTCTGGACAGATTTAATATGATTGAGGAATTCTGAATACACAGGCAGGATGAAACAAGGAGTGATAATAAAACTTATCCTTTGCTATAAAAAATTATCAACTAAGATTCATGCTTCATATGAAAGAATGAAGTATGTATAGTCTAACTAAAAGTGATAGACTCAATGCCTCAGATTGTGAAGATTTATGAAAATATACATTAACTTTAATCATTTTTACTTTAGGAAAATTTTAAGTAATTTCTAATGGAAAAATTAATTGCTTAAATTTTCTTACAAGTTTAAAATTTCTACATATCTGAAAAACCAAAAGATAGAAGTACATGTTGTCCTCCAGAGAGATCCAAGACACATGGCTTAAACTTTGGTATTTTGGTAGACTGTATAGAGTTTGCTAGGACCAAATCTTCCACTAATGTTTAAGAAGTTCAGTGCTCTACTAACTTCCTTCACAGAAGCCACAGATGTGACATTTTCTGTCTTTGGATGCCTTGTATGAAACACTGTATCCAACGTTTGGTCCACCCGACACATTTATGTGGCAGTATTGACTTAACAGTTGATTAGTATAAGCAAAGCCAGAAAAAGGCACATGATTCAGCAGACTCAATCACTGAACTATTCATGCTTCTTCGGAGCATGGGATACTTATTCACCAGTGCCACATGTGGTCTTCCTCATTTGTCAGCCCCTGTGACCTGTTTCCCCTCTCTACACAAGACCACACTGTTCTCACTCATTTGTTTGTGTCACCTTCTTACCATCTTCTGCCTGTAGGAATCTGTTTCATTTTACATGTTCCAATGCACACCTTTTGCTTTAGTCTAGCTCCTTTAATCTACATGCATGACTTAAATTCATGATGTTTATTTCTAATCTCCCTTTAATTATTCTTAAGCAGAATCTCACAAGAAGAAAAACCCAAAGTAGGTCTAAAAATATGTAGATTTGAGAGTGGTACCATGGTGATGAAGTCTCAAAAGAGTGTGAAGATTGCTTCTGGAGCTTTCGTAGAAAGTGAGATCAGAGGAGATGTAACTATAGGACCTAGGACAGTGTTCCACCCTACAGCACGAATTATTGCAGAAGCTGGGCCGATAGTGATTGGCAAAGGTAACATAATAGAAGAATGGGCCATGATCATAAATTCTCACCCAGACAACACCACCCCTGACACTGAAGATCCAGAACCCAAACCCATGATCATTGGCACCAAAAATGTGTGTGCAGTTGGCTGTTATTTCCAAGCCATGAAAATGGGAGATAATGTCATTGAGTCAAAAGCATATGTAGGCAGAAATGTAATACTGTCCAGTGGTTACATCACTGAGGCTTGTTGCAACCTGAACACTTCTGAAGTCATCCTGAGGATACAGTTATCTATGGTGCAGACTGCCTTCGTTGGGTGCAGACTGAGCGGCCACAGCCCCAGACACTCAAGTTAGATTTCTTGATGAATATCTTGCCAAATTACCACCATATAAAGAAGACTACGAAAGGAAGTTCAACTCGAGTTAAGAACTGAGAGCTACATGTGATACTCACATAACTAATGTCCTGTGTGTCTGCTGTCTTTGGAAAGCCCACAGTGTTCATTCATTCTTAGCACCTCATAGCATAATGTGTTGACTTTTTATGTTATAGGATTAAATTAGAGGAACAAGGAGATGGCTTAGTACACTAAGTGCTTGCCAAAGGGCCTGACCTCTAATTGCATCCATTTATCCATAAAAAGCTTCAAGTCTATCTTTTTTATAGATGAATAAAAACTAAATTAAATTTAGGAAGCACAAATCCCAAATAAAAAATATTAGAAAAAATAACATAACCTCATTTATTATGTAGCTGCTTTAATCCTTAAAAGATTTTTTTGCAAAGTATGTGCTGAAATTGAATAAGAATTTTAGGAATTTAAGATCTAACCTCTTGATCAATTTAACTTTATAGTAGCAACTATAAGTTTTATAATATGCTGAACTGACTGCCATTTCAGCTTAATACTTTGAAGTTATAATCTTTAACACCTCATAAATTAATTTATTTGAAAATGAGTTTAATAAGGACAAAATTAATTGAAGTGAGGCTATACTGGAGAATTTAAGCCATAACCTGGTATTACGGGTAATCTTATACAAAGTGAAGGTTTAAATGAAGATATACACACAAGAAGGGCGCCATAATGATGTAGGCAAGGACTGGACTGATGTTTCTTTATATTAAGGATTAACATTGGTTAAATGAAACAGAATCAAGTGAAAAAGGTATAGGTGTACAATATATACTTCCTCATTGTGGGAAACCTGTGACTTGTACCCACTTTATAATAGTCTCAGCCATGATGTTAAGTTTCCATTCCTCTGCTGGGTTAAGTTCCTAATTCTTCTTACCCCGCCTATTTCCCATAAGTCTCCTGCTATGACCAGGAGGTGGGACTTCCTGTCATAGCCCGGTTGCCTAGTTACTCACGCCTTTTACCTGCCAATGTCATTTCCCTATGCCTCCACTATATACACTCAGAGTTTCCTTTGAATAAGCGAGACTTGATCAGAAGCCTGTCTTGTCTCCATTTCTCATGTCCCCTGCCCCTTGTCCCTTCTTCATCCCCGTTCCTTCCCTAGGTGAGCCGTATTGACTTCCCCGGCTGGATGGGACACCTCATAAAGTTCAGAAACAACTAATTTGCTGACATCTTAACCGTAAATCTCTAGCCTTCAGAAGTCTGTGACTTGAAAGATGTCTTCTGTTTAGGCCAGTCAGCTTGTGGTAATTTAAGACCTAAAAATTTAATGCTGATGAAATTCATTAGTTGAATCCTTCACCTTGATGTCTGACCTCAGAATTGTATAGCTGATACAATTGTAGACTAAGATCTTGAACTTAAGTACAGAGAAGCAAATCAGTGCAAATATGGAAAGTATTCACCATGTAGTAGTTGAGTGGTTGGAGCCCAGGAAGGCCTGGAGGACCCCAAACTCAGTGCAGATGTGCCCAGATAGAACTGAGGGTGACTTGTTTAATCTACAAATTCCCAATTTAAGATCTGTTTAGTGATATGACTATAGTCTTTGCTCCTATATTCTATAGTACAAAATCATTACACAATAAAGTTTGTCAATTTCTAAATTTTGCTTGCTCTTATTATTGTTGTTGCTATTTGTACTACTATAACAAGTGGAATTTATCTGTCTCAACCACATGTTTCCCTTGGGTAATAATATTGGAAGTGCTGGGGTAATAACTTCACCAAAGCCTTATACCAAAAAATGAAGGGTAGTGCCAAGCCGAAACCAATATCCTACTCTTAATTAGTACAAAAGGCACAATCTCAGGACAGAAACAAAACAAGAATCTATAGGCCAATCTCCCTCATGAACATAGATGTGAAAATCTACAATAAAATACTAGCAAATAGGATGCAGCAAATCATCAGGAAAAAACATTTTTCTAGGGACATCAGTATATTTATTTATGCATTTAACAAGTTTACACACATGTCATAACTCCAATGCAATAAAAAGAGCCCTTAGCATTTAGAAAAAGTACTGAGACATCATACTATTTTTGTATCCCATGCAATTCCTGAGACAGAGGTAGAGCATGTGTTCCTGTTTCATAGTGATTAAGGATGACCAGAGACCCATCAAGCTTAACAGTGCTGGTCAACAATAAAAGCATGGCAATGGGATGCAGAGAAAGAAGGATACCATGCAGAAAACTTCAATATTGAAAAGAATCATATTCATTCTAACCTTTTTCAAGTTTCCCATGCAGTAAGTTAAAAGCACAGTCAAGTTCTTGAAGGTTCACTGTGCAGTGTCAGAGGAAAGCGGTCACTTTCTTGATGACCAGACTCTGAATTCTCACATGAGCACCTCAGGCACGGGCTGCACATAAGGCTGCCGCTGAGTCCTGACTCTGTGTGTGGATCTGGTCAAAGCAGCGTGATTCCTGAGGCACCTTCACAGGGTGTCACATTTACTGCAGAGGAGCTTTGTGTGAACAGGGTGCCAGGGCTCTGTGGGCTCAGGGTGAGAGTAACACTTCCTGTGGCCTGTGAACAGAGAAGGAGTCAACAGTAACATACCTCTGGGAGCACATTCTGAAAGTTGCACTGCAACCCTGCTCCAAGAATCCCTGCCCCTACATCATAAGACAACTTGCTAGCTGCTTCTTGGCTTTTTGGCAAAGGGATGGTGTGGTCGAATTTGTTTTGATCCAGGGGTTTTCAAGCACTTCACTAACAGTCGGCCTCTGGCTTGGATTATGCTTGAGCAGCCTCAAAATGAAGCCCCAGGCACCCTCTGTCACAAAGTCAGAGAATATATATTCAACCAGTGACATCCTTCTGCAGATTTCTTGGTGAGTGTATGCCTCAAAGGGAGGATTCTAGACCAAAAACTCATAGCAAAGGACTCCCAGGCTCCAGAGGTCCATCTTCTCATTGTGCATCCAGCATTCAGTCATTTTGGGGAGACAGGCAGTCCAGGGTACCCCACAGTGTGGTCCTCCTAGAGGATAGAGTGTGTTTCCAATCCCCCAAAACCTGCAATCTGCAACTTTCCAGTTGATCACAGCAGCATGTTCTCTGGTTTATTATCTCTATGAATAACTCTCTTGGAATGGCAACATTTGCCAACTCTGTGATATAAGTAGTGGCTCTCTGTTCATCAAATTTGGAGAGCTTCTGCAGTTCCCTATAGACTGTTTCAAGTGGTGCATATTTTAGAATTAGATAAACTCTTCTGGCATCATGGAAATAACCATACAGCCTGAGGATGTTGGGATGAAGGTGGGACAGTATTTCACTTCTCTTCTGAGCTGCTGCTCTACTCCTGCTTTCTCCAGCTGAGCTTTAAACAATACTTTCAGAGTTGTTTAGTTCTGTCCATGATGCCAACCTGCTGGCTTATACTCTGGTTTCTCTTCAGATCGTATAAATCTTTCGCCTTCTACTGCATTCAAGCTAAGGTCACTGAATGCTTGCAAAAGCTCAGCCCATCAGGAAAAATTATACACTGTGACCAGGTGGGTTTCTCCCCAGCTATGTAAGGATGGTTAAACATATGAAAATCTATAAATGTAACACCAACATAGACAAAAAAAACCATAATCATCTCAATAGATGTAGAAAAGCTTTTGACAAAATCCACTACTCATTCATGATTAAAAACCCTGTAGAAAATTGCAACAGATGGCCTATAACTCAATCTGATAAATGTTATCTATGACAAACCAACAGACAACATCACTCTAAATAAAAAAAAAAAACTGAAAACTTTTACTCAACAAAATGTTATAGGTTGTGATTATCACCACTCCTATCCAATAAAGTTTTGGAAACATTAGCCATAGCCATTAGACAAGAGCAAGAAATAAAGGAATAAGAATTTGAAATCAATGCCGGGCATGGTGGCGCATGCCTGTAATCCCAGCACTCGGGAGGCTGAGGCAGGAGGATTGTTGTGAGTTCGAGACCAGCCTGAGCTACAAAGTGAGCTTAAGGCCAGCCTGAACTGCATAGTGAGACCCTGTCTCAAAAAGACAAAAAAAAAAAAAAAAAAA
>PVKA01023891.1:0-34995 GCA_004027165.1 Ctenomys sociabilis
ATTTCCAAAAAGGAAAATATTCTAAAACAAAATGAAAACAACACAACAACAACATAACAACAGGGTAGACAAAAAGGGAGAATAGAAAACATATAATAAGTGAACAACTTAAAAGAGAATAAGAAAAGGCAAAGAGAAAAAACAAAACAAAAATGAAAAGAAAGAAAAAGAAAATTAAAAAAACACAAAACAAATTTTTAAAAAAAAATTAAAAAGGCTTGAAATGTTTGAAATAATCCCCTGTATTTCCTAATGAGAGCTTTTGTTTTTTCTGAAATGAGTCTTGTAGTCAGAGACCTCTGCATCTCGCTTTATAATGTTTGAGTTAGCAAGATTCCCATCCTCCCGCCAAGAGTTTCCTCAGTCTGTAAACTACAGACAGTGGCAGCTGTTTAAGCTGTGGATCGTCCTCACTCTCATTGGTAGAGAAGCAATCAAAACACCGATCTCCATTTTACGTAGGGATCAAAGCATGGTTTGAGAAAACCACTGGAGTCAATGTTACCAGCTTCAGAACCAGTCATCTCTCTGTTGCCATACCGTAGGCTCTGTCTTGCACAGCCTACATGTTTTTCACCAAAAAGAAGTCATTCTCTAGGTAAAACCACATGCTGTTTTACAGCCTTCAAGAGCTGTGGTCTAACACTGCTGATTTCTTCCTCAGGCTGCTGAGTCTTCCAGGCTTATCTTTTCTCTGGGGCCACTGGACTCATCCATTATTAGGTCAGATGGTTGATAGTGGCCGTGTTACGAAGGGAACCAAGCTGCAGAACTGGTTAGCAGTTGGCAGTTTGTTGTGAATCACAGTGGGCATATAATTCATTCTGTGGAGTTGGCTGGGGGAGTCTTCTCACCATACTTTTTGTAAATGACAGGTGTTTGTGAGAGGAATAGTTAACAACATATTCCATCAATCAATTAAATATTCAAGAACAAATTCTTGCCAGTTTGTAATTAAAAAATATTTTCTAAGATTTTATGCTTTAAATCCATTTCCTCCACCCAATTTTTAGTGTATTTTTTGGTTATGAGAGTCTTAATGATTATTATAAATAATGCAATGACAGTGTAAGTTTAAATTAAAAATCACAGAGGTTTTGTGTTTAGACCCTTGTTCTGCAGTGATATTAGCAAAATATCACAGAAAAAAAAATCTAGAATCTTCTCTCACATCTAACCTTCCAGAATATCCAAAGACAAGAAGAAAACTGTAACAATTTTTTGAACTCTGGATATGGTTGAATTTTGCAGTAACCAAGAAGTACTGAATGAAGTACTGGGAAAATTCAAAGCAATTGGAAGCCACCTGTGGTCTTTATTCTTGCCCTTGCCTCAGCTCTTACTGGTGTGGCTTTAGCCTTGTGCATAAAACCCTGAATTCCCATCAAGGGTCTCTGGACCCTAGTTCTGGAGGAAGCAGAACAAAGCTGATTTCCAAATTTTTATATGTCCTCTTGGGGAGCTTTCTGAAAGACTCACTGAGGGTACTTAATTTGTTCATCTAAACTCACAATTTGGGCTGGAAGGTTGTAGCCATTACTCAGGTGTCCTGGAACATGAAGTATTAACTTCACGTTTCATGCAAAGGGTTATGGATGAAACATACCTAATATCTGGCAGTAAATGCTGGCAAGAGTTTCTTCAGAAAATTGGGGCACTAAACATAATTTGAGTATGAGGAAATTTAGAAAGAGATGCACATGCTCAGGGTAAAGTCTATGCTGAGAAAAGATTGGAGAAGAACACAAACTTCAGCAAATGTCTTAGGCTGTGTGTAAATCAGACAAAATGTTAAGAAAAAGCTATGGCATAGAACTTAATATGTAAATGTTGAGAGAATTTTCTATTATTATTATTATTATTATTAATTATTGTATTTTATGGAAGAGCCTACAGTATGTTCAGGGTCTCACTACAAGATCAGACTCATAGTGATTCTACTGTTTACAGCCTCCTAAGTGATAGGATTATAGGCATGCACAACCGTGCCCAGTCTTAATTGCCTTCTCAGCGTGTACCAGGGGAAGGGCCAGCACAGCAAGCCTGGCAATAGAATCCCAGGCCCGCTTTAATTTACTGAGCTATTTGACAGGCCCTTATTATCTGTTTTTAAAATTGTGAAGTACAAGAAAATCTTTGATGAAACACTAGCTGAGCACAACCTGAAAAATAAAGACAGTGTGTGCTACAAAGACCCTTTGCAAAAAAGTTTAGGAAAGTCCCTAGACCCATGAACTAATATGACCAGCAATTTCCACAGACACCCACAGAAAAGGAAAAATGAAAGAAAGGAAGGAAGAAAGAAGAAAGAAAGAAAGGAAAAAAAGCAAAGAAGTGAGAAAATAAAACACTGGTGAGGATAAAACCCCTGATTTTCATCAGAGTTACCACCTTGCAATATTTAGGTGAATTTTCAACAACAAATCACAAAGAAACCAAAAACAAACTTTTGATCAAAAGAACAAAGTAAACTGAAAGAAACTATCCATAAGAAGTCCAGAAAAAGTCCTCACTAGCAAATGCTTTGTTTATTTTATTCATTTTAATAAGAAAAGAAATAAAATAGCACTGAAGCAGTTTCAAAATAGGTTAGTAGGACAGTTACAATAAATTATATATTGCATATTGTTGTGTTCATAGTAGTTATTCAGAGGACATGATGTAGACACGATATCTTGTCTAAACAGTATTGGTACAAACCTTCTTTTCAATGAACTAAGAGAAAGTAGCCCGCTATCTATCTTAACTATCTTGTGTATACATACATTTTTTTTTTTGTAACAAAATGGTATTTTATTTATACTTTTTCAAAGTTAGTAACATGGTACACAAGGTTTCCTAGTGACTAGTAGTTGATTTTAACAGACAGGATGTTTGTCTCAGGGCTGAGCTAGCTTGTTTGCTTTAGGCACTGAGGTCTAGTCCTGCCTACACACATTTGATCGATTTCCTAGCTCCCACGGCTCCCAACCTATCATCTTTTTTGTTTTGTTTTGTCAAAGATGGGTGTTCTACTGCAGTAAGAGAAACTGTACTTGGAGAAGTCTTTAAAGGTATGTTCATACTTGATGACAGTCCAAAGATTGTAGGTGCTTGAATTCAGCAAAGTAACCCAATGTAGACCAATAGTCTACAATATTAGTGATTTATCAGCACATCTGGCAATTGTCAGAAGTTGTTGACTTGAGCCTTTTATAGCTCAAGGTATTAATATAGCTTAATTTTTAATCTCTTGGTTACACTTTTCTGCTGAATAGTTAAGACCAAGTTAAAGTAAGACCCATATAACTAAAAATGTAACTTTTTCTATATGAAAAGGTCAATCAAATCCCCTCAGGATTTACCCTGGAACCATGTACAGCACCCTGTAGATCTTTTGTCAGTGTCAGCCATCTGGATGAGTCATGGCCATTGCTTGACCAATTTGCTCTCTGTGAAAGCCCAGGAGAATGTTCTCTCTCTAGGTGACTCAACATAGGTACACTCTACATTGTTGATCGCTTTCTCCTGTGGCCTCATAATCTCTATCATCAGAATATTTTGGATGCAACTGAATTCTATATAGGCTCTCACTGCACAGGTTCTCTTATGTCCTGAGTCTTCACTGACTTTAGAGGGCGAGGGCCAAAATATTGGCTATCCTTTTGAAACCCATCTATCTCTCTGATTTTTGGTCTGCAAACTTAAGTTGTTAAACATCAAGAAGAGAAGCTTAATGATATTATTACCCTGCAACAGAGGCAGTTAATTCTAACACTATCTGTCTGAATAGCAAGCACCTTAGACATTAAATAGAACTGATATTTTACAACAACCATAGATATTCTAAAATTTAAAACCCATAGGAAAAAAACAAAAACAAAAAAACAAAACAAGAAAAAAATAAACCCCATAGAATGTTAAAAAACAATTATACATTTTTATACAGAAATTTAGAAATTGAGCCATGTAAAACATTTTAGCAAGACAATCCTATGACTTTTTTTCTTTGTCTCTCATTTTTTTATTACTTTTTTAAAAATAAACATTTGCTTTAGAGAGAGAATAGCAATAATTGATATGACATTAGAAGCAGTATATATTAGAAGACCAAACTGACAGGTATTTCAAGTGTGGTTTTAATGTCACACATTGCTGTACTTACTGTAGTTGCTTAGTTCACAGGTATCAGCATATAGAGCTGGTCAGGGTAAGAATTCTACCCACTAACTGCTATTTTCAAGAACCTGATGGAAATTCTAAGGACCATTGCCTTAGCCATCTTATTCATAAAAAATGTATGGTTTTTGACTTTACCATATTTTGTAACTTCTTTCTTTTCTCTATGTTCAATCCATAAGTTCTCTCTTTCCATCTAATTGTGTTATGTCTTTTAATTTTTATTTCCTCTTTTGAGTTCTTACACTAGGGAGACAATACAATATTGACAAATGTGGGTGTGGTTTATTTTGTGTATGAGTATAGCTTGAAGGTACATACACTTTCCTACAAAGGCTTTGAGATTATTTTTCTTTGTAGTTGAGTAATACTCCATTGTATAGAAACAGCACATCTTTTTTATCCATTTCTCATGTGACAGGCATCTTGGTTGTTTCCAAGATTTCGCTGTCACAAATTGTGCTGCTATAAACATAAACACAGATAGCTCAGTATAACATGATTTTTTTAGTTCTTTTGGGAAAATTCCAAGGGGGATACCTGGACTGAATGGGATTTCCAGTCCTAGTTTTTTTAGAAGTCTCCACACTGATTACCATAGTGGTTGCACTAATCTGCATTCCCACCAGCAGTGGAGAAGGATTTCTTTTTCCCCACAGCCTCTCCAACATTTGTTGTTGGCTAATTTCTTTATGATAGCCATTCTTTCTAGGATGAGATAGTATTTCAGTATTGTTCTAATTTGCATTTCACAAATGGCTAGTGATGTGGAACAGTTTTTTCATATATTTATTTGCTTCTTCAATTTCATCCCCTGAGAAGTATGTGTTCATCTTGGATGCTCATGTCTGGATTGGGTATTTAAATTTTGGACCACTGATGTTTTTCAGTTCTTTATAAATTCTAGAGAGAAGACCTTTGTCTGAGTACTTATTAGTTAAGATTTTTTTCCAAGTTTGTGGGTTGTCTTTATACTCTGCTGCTAATTTACTTTAACATGAAAAAACTTCTCAATAAGTACCGGTTGTTAATTCTTTCAAGTTTTTCCCCTGTAGTTTGAGTTTTGTTCATAAACTATTTGCCTACCCATATGTGTTCAAGATTTCCACCTACTTTCTCTTCCAGGAGATTTAATGTTTCTTTTTTAATGTTTAGATCTTTAATCCATTTAGACATTAGTTTAGTGCTTGGTGATAGACCTGGGTCACATTTTAGTTTTTGTCATGCAAGGAACCAGTTTTTTCAGCACCATTTGTTAAAGAGGCTATCTTTCTTCCAGTAAGCATATTTGGCCCCTTTGTCGAAGATAAGATGTCTCAATGTGTTGTAGTCGCATCTGCATTTTCAACTCTGGTGCATTGATCCTCACATCTATTTGTTTTTTGTCAATACCACACTGATTTTTGTCACAGTAGCTTTGTAGTATAATTTCAAATCAGGGATTGTAGTGCCTCTTGCCATGCCTTTATTGCCCAGGATTGTCTTTGCTATTCTAGGTCTTTTCTATTTCTAAATAAATTTTAGGAATGACTTCTCTAGGTCTGTGAGGCCTATGCTTATATTTTCATAGGGATTGCACTAAATCTTTGTAGGAATTTTGGAAGTATAGTCATCTGCAAATGACTGCAATTCTTCCTATCCAGGAGCAGGGAATATCTTTCCATTTTCTGAAATCTTCTATGATCTCTTTTTTCAGAGTACTGTAATTTTCATTGAATAGATCTTTTACATCTTTAGATTAATTCCAAAGTATTTCATTTCCTGTGGTGCTATTGTAAAAGGTATTGTTTCTCTAATTTCTCTCAATGTGTTTGTTATATGTATAGAGGATTGCCATTGATTTTTAGGTATTGATTTTGTATCCTGCTATGCTACTGAATTTGTGTGTTAATTCAAGTAACTTCTTGGTGAAGTTTTGAGGCTTTTCTACATAGAGTATTATGCCATTTGCGAATAATGATAGCTTAATTTCTTCTTTACCTATTCTTATTCCTTTTATTTCTCTCTCTTGTCTAATGGTGCTAGCTAATGATTCCAAAACTAGGAATCATTAAATAGGAGAGGGAAGAAAAGACATCTTTGTCTTGTACCAGATCTGAGAGTAAAAAATTTTGGTTTTTCCACATTTAGAATTATGTTAGTAGTTGGATTGTCATAGACAGATTTTATCAGATTGAGGAAGGGCAATCTATTACAACTTTTTATAGGACTTTAATCATGAATGAGTGTTGGACTTTGTCAAAAGTCTTTTCTGCATCTGGTGAGACGATCATGTGGTTTTTGGATCTGCTGTATTGATATAGTGTATTACATTTGTAGATTTTCATATATTGAACCATCCTTGCATCCCTAGGATGAATCCTACCTGATTATGCTGTATAATCTTCTTAATGATTTGCTGTATTCTATTTGCCATTATTTTACTGAGGATTTTTGCATGTATGATCATGAGGGAGTTTGGCCTGTAGTTCTCTTTTTTAGTGGCATCTTTCTCTGGTTTTGATATCAACACAAAACTTCCCTCCAGGTACGGGTCTGGCCAAATAGCTCAGCAGTTAAAATATCTACAAGCAGGCACAGTGTCCGGGGGTTCAATCCCCAGGCTTGCCATGCCAGTCCTGCCCTGGGTTGTGCTGAGGTGCCAGTTGAGACTGGGCATGGTGGTACATGCCTGTAATTCCAGCTCTTGGAACACTGTAAACAGGAAGATCACTACGCGTCTGAGATCTAGTAGTGAGACTCTGAATACCCTATGCGCCCTTCTCTAAAAACAAAACAAAACAAAACAAAACAAAATAAAACAAAACAAAACAAAACGTAAAGGAATGATTTTGGGAGAATTGTTCTTTGCTAGCTTTTTATCTGCTTGACCTATCTTTTTGGGATAAGGGGATGTTAGGGTCAACTGCTTATGACTGTGGTATTGGATGGTAGATTTTTCATGTCGATTAAGATTTGTTTGCTGTTGTTGGGTGCTCCCATGTTTGGTGCATATATATTTATGACTCTTATCATTTCCTCTTAAAAGTTTCCATTAATCAGTATGCAGTGGCCTTCTTCTTTTTGTTTGACCATTCCTGGTTTGAAGTTGAGACTGTCTGAGAAGAGAATTGCTATCCCTGCTTTTTTCTGATGTGCTGGAGCATACAGTATTGCTATCCATCCTTTGACTTTTAGCCTATGAATTCTTTATGAGTTAAGTGTGTGTCTTGTTTACAGAATATTGTTCGATTTTGCTTCCTAATCTACTATTCCAGTGTATTTATTTTAATTGGTGAATTAAGTCCACTTACATTGGTTATAATTGAGATGTATTGACTTAAGATTGACATGTTATTTACCTATTGTTATGTACCTCATTTTCTCCTCTGTTTAATTTTTTGCCCTATTTGGGGCATTCTATCATTTTCACTCATGGGATTGTGGTCATTTTGGTCCCTCTCTGGAATATCTTTTAGTAGTCTGTGTAAGGTTGGCTTTGTCATCATGAAATTCTTTAGTTGTTCTTTGTCATGGAAGTATTTTATTCTCCAATCAAACTTGAAAGAGAGTTTTTCAGGGTATATCAGTGTGCACTAGAATTTGTTTTCTTGGAGGACCTGAGTACTTTGCTCCATGTCCTTTTTTTTTATTTTAAGGAAGGGTCTACAGCATATTCAGGGTTTCACTACTAGATCGGACTCATAGTGATCCACCTGTTTATAGCCTCCCAAGAGCTAGGACTACAGGTGCATAGCACCACACCCCATTTCACTTGCTGTCTTATGGCACCCAGGGGTCATGGCTGGCACTGCAGGCTAGGTGATCGAACTCCTGGCCCTGTACCTGCTTACAGGTGCTTTAATCCACTGAGCTATTTGGCCAGCCCAAACATTTATTTATTTATTATATATTTTTGGGTACCAGTGTCTGAACTCAGGACCTTGCATTTGCCAGGCCAGCACTTAAGCCACTGAGGTATAATCCCAGTTCCTCCATGCTCTTCTTGACTTGGTTTTTGAAGAGAAATCTGAAATTCTTCTGATGGCTTTTCCTTTAAATGTGATCTGTTTCTTTTCTAGCAGCTTTTAGCATATTGTTCTTGTGCTAGATTTCCGGGATCTTTATTATTATATGTATGGGTGGGGTTTTAATTGGGTTGAAGTTATTTGGAGTTCTATAAGCTTTGTTTACCCGAATGTCTTCCCATATTTGGGAAGTTTTCCACTGTTACTTCTGCCCATATCTTTTTAATATCAATTGTATTGACTCCTTCCTTCTCATTGATGCCTATTATGTTGTTCCTCTTTGTATCATCTTGAAGATGTTAAATTATTTTTTCCTGCCTCCTAGCTTTTTTTTTTTTTTCCCCCAGAACCGCGCATTGAACTCAGGCCCTTGAGCTTGCCATGCATGCACTTATTCTACTGAGGTCTCTCCCTGGCTCATCCTACTTATTTTTAAGAGATCTTATGTTTTCATTAGCTGCAATGGTGTCTTCAAGGCCTGAAAGTCTATTTTAAGTTTTATTCAGATGTTTTTACCAGCTTGTGATTGATGTTTTAATTTCCTGTATATCTCTTTGAATCTACTTCATGCATTCTATTTCTTTCCTATATTTCTCATTCAAGGATTCCCTCATTTTTCTATTCTCCTCTATTTTTTATCACTATATTCTTTAGAAGCACTTAATAAGTTTGTCATTATAGTTATCATTTCTTTTTTTACTTCAGATATTTCTGATCTGATTTCCTCTATACTTTTTTACAGTTGGTTCTTCTGATGCCATTATTTCAGAGATTTGAGGTGTGTGATTTCCAATTTTTGTATGCTGGTGTCTCCTGCATTTGTTTTGCATGGACTTGCAGCCTGAGAATGCATTTTACTCCTTCTGTGTCATTTTTTATAGCTCTGTCTCTAAACTTGGTGTCTGTATTGATGCAGTTATTACCTTAGTACCCACAGATATTATCACCCAAGAGAGAGTACATGGTTAAGGACAGTTACAACATTGTATTTAGAGAACCATAATTATCAACACTAATAATAGGTAGTGAGATTTAGCAGTTAACAAACTTTTGCAACTAAGGGGTCTGTATTTTAGACCCTAAGATGAAACATTATGAGAATATAGATAAGCAGATACTAGTTTCGGAATTTGTACTTAAACTACTTCCCGTATGTTCTATTTGATCTCTCCTTTTGCACCTGTAGTCTTCCAGGCAGACAAGTTCACCCTGGTTATCTATTGCCCCCTGTCTCAATCAAGAGAGAAAGAGAAAGGATGCTCTCATAGGTCTGGGTCTAGCAGTGTGTCTTAGTTTACCCGGTCTGGATCTACCAAGTTCGAACTTGTCCAGGTGGGCCTGGCTTGGGTCTTGTTGCTGTGCTCTGCTTCTTCCTGCTGCCGCCCAGGGAAGTGAACTTGCTGTGCCCCTCTGGCAAGATGTCTGCTCCTGGATTAGTTGGGTGGATCTCTCCCCTTTCCTTTCTGTAGGGAGTTTTGCTGCAGATCTGTCTGATGGAGGACGATCCAGCGAGTGTGTGGAAGGTCACACACTCACATGCTGTGCCTGGGCAGTAGAATCCAATGGGCATGTGGAAGGTCCCACACACGTGCCAGGCCTGGGCACTGGCTGAAGGCCTAGCAAAGTCTTTAAAGTAATTATCTTAAACATATTCAATTATCTAAAAAATATTGGTAGACAAAGAAGCTTAAAAAATCATGAAATTATACATAAACCAAAATAAGATGAGGATGTTAGTACAGAAAACACAGAAGATAAAGGAATCTGATCATGGTACAAAAGAGTGGAAAGGGAGGAAAAATGAACTGAAATGCACTCTGTACATGTACTAACTCCCTATAATGAATGTAATCTACATATATTGTAGAATGTACATGTAATAATAAAAATTAAAATTAAAAAATAAAAGAAGCTAAACAGAATTTTTGTGGTTTCAAAGAAAAATAATTGAGATGAAAAGTTTAACACAGGATCATAGTAGTCTATTGGAGCAGAAAGAAAAAAGAGCAAGTGAACTTGAATCTGACACAGTTAAAATGATGGAGTCGAGAGCAGAGGGAAAAAAATAAAGCGAGATTAGCACAATCCTAAAGTTAATCTGTGGTACATCATCATGCAGTTCAATGTAGTATTACAGCAGTCCTAGAAGTGAAGTGGAAAAGGTCAGTAGAAATAAAGAAATAACAGTTAATATCTATTTGGTGAAATAAATGAATTTATGTACAAGAAAATCAATGAAATCCCAGTAGGATTAAACCAAAGAAATCCACACTAAGATTCATTGTAATCAAACTGCCACAGTATAGAAAAAATAAAATATAGACATTTAATTAAAAAATAGTCCAGTGTAAAAAGTTCTGATACATGCAAAAGATAGTTTTACATACAATGTAAAATAATCCAGCTAAAAAAATTTCTACTTGTAATAAATTCTTAGATTAGGCAAATTCATAGAGACAGAAAATTGATGAGAGTTTATCTGGCATTGGGGAGGAATTCACTACTGGATGAAGATTTATTTTGAGTGATAAACAGTTTTGGAAATGGCTATGGTACTTTCCTGTGTTTTCTGTTTTGTTTAGTCAATTAGTCCCCAAAAGCCAATTACAAGAAGATATGTGATTATTTCACCCTGAGTTAAAAGCTTCTCAGTATGAAACATCCATCAATAAGGAGTACCGAGGTCAACACAGAAAAAAAAATGATGGATTTGTTAAAAAGAATATACAAAAACTTTCATTTTCACCTCTTTAAAATCTCACAGACAAAATGCCTTTGTGCCTATGCAAGAAAAACAGAAGAGAGACATCGCTTACATGAGAAGCCTCTTCACCAGCAGGAAGCTATAAGCTTGTGAGCCAGGTTTGGATAGGCAAAGAGGATGCTTCATAAATTAAGCAAAAGTTAAATGAATATGCTCCTATAACTTCTTACCAGAGTCTGACCCCTAAAATACTGAGGCCATTTAGTCTTTGTCTGCATTAGACAAAGACTGAAAGGGAAAAAACTGTGATTTGAATATACCGTGAAACTCTCATGTTTATGCTCTCTTTATTTCTGCTACAGTCTTTTATAATTCATGCTCCCGCGCAGTCAGTGGCATCCTGTACACGGATTATGTCTGACTTTTACCTTATTTTAAGAAATCTTTCAGTGGCTCCTTTCTTTTATGGATATAGATTGCACACTCATCATAGTGACCCGGCTCGTCGCTGGCTGTCATCTTGCTCTCACCTCAGAACCCCTTAACTTGAGCTCTTCGCCGCTGCTAGCCTTTTTTAAGTGGCCAGGCTTTCAATAGGTCAAGTTTGTTTTCCCCCAGCTGCCATTGCACACAGAGCTTCCTCTGTTTTGGCACTGTTTGCCCAAATTGCTCCTGGCTGATGCCTGTTTGTTTATATGCCACAGTTTTTTTTTATCTTTCTTTTTTTTTTTTAGGTAGCTCAACACAGAACGTTTATTTCTCACTCATCCCAAGAGTGCAGCTCATCATGATTTGGGCATTCAGTCGGGCCACCCTCAGAGCAATGCTCACATGTCTTGGTCTAATCCATTGTCACAAGGGCACAAGCAGTGCAGGGAACAGTGGCAATCACTACCAGCTATGCATCTAGGGTAGAGAAAACTCCTGGTGTTCTTGATTTGTTACCCTTTTATTTAAAAAAAATTAAAAAAATGTTTACTTGAGAGACAGTATAGCAGTAATTGATATGAAATGACAAGCAGTATGTATTTAGAAGACCAGAATGACAGCCAATCCAAGCGTGACCCTAGTATTACACATTGCTATCTTCAGTGCAGTTGCTTGGTTCACAGGTATCAGCATATATAGATAGGGTAAGAATCCTACCAATTAACTGCTAGTTTCAAAAACCTGCTGAAGATTCTCAGGATCATTGCTTTAACCATCTTGTGCATATAAATGTATAGTTTTGCCTCTGCCACATTTCCTAGCTTTTTTCTTTGCTCTCTGTTCATTGTAAGAACAGAAAAGAAGAAAAAAAGAGAAAGGTACAACACAATCATACCACATTTCAAAGGTGGGCTTACACCTGTCAAAGATGGGCACTCCATTGTCATTCAACTAACTTAGGTGCCTGAACTGGACAACACAATCCAACACAATCCAGCATTCCACAACAATAGTGAATTATCCAAAGAAGTTGTTGACCATAGCCATTTATAGCTCAACTTATTATTATGGCCCCGTGGTGTATACTTCATTTTTATACTTTCTGCTGGATGGTTAAGACCTAGATAGAGCAAGACCTATGTACCAACACATGTACTTTTTGTTTCTTATGAGGTCAGTGAAGTCCCCTCAGGGTTTATCTTGTAGTCCTGTACTTTATTCTGTAGATCCTTTGTTTGTGTCATCCATGTGGATGAGTCATGGACAATGCTTGACCAGTTTGCTCTCTGTAAGAGCCTGAGAGAAAGTTTTCTCTCCATGAGACTCTCCCCAGGCATACTATAGAACTTTGATCTCTTTCCTCTGTGGCTCCATAATCTCCTTGTTCAGAAAATTTGGAACTCAACGGAGTTTCATGATGTTGCAGTACAAGTTCTCCTATGTCCTGAGTATTCGCTAACCTTGAAAGGCTAGGGCCAAAATGTTGTCTGGCCTTGTGGCTCTTCTATTTCTCCAATTTTGATCTGTATTGGATTGTGTCATCAAGTTCAGGCACCTAAATTAGTTGAATGACAATGGAGTGCCCATCATTGACAGGTGTAGACAAAGGAAGGGGTATAGCAAGGAAGAATCATGATGTGTGTGTATGGACAGTACATTTGTGATAGATAACACCGTGCTTCTACAAAATTCTATGAGAGGCAAGATTTGCACTAATGGTGGTTGGACAGGTTATTATGTCGGTTTCTAGTACTATGGACAACCACTAGGAAAATAACAAGGTAGAAAGCATTAATTATTGAATCTTTGATGTAATTCAGGTATAAAAAATAAGATACGCAAACAGCTACACTCTCTTAATTTACTGATGAGACATACGCTATAATAATGTCTGTAAGTATATATCATATATGCACCTTCTATGATACCAAAACATTATGAAAACAGTTTGCAATGTATTAATTTATCAAATCCATCTTGTCAAGATATCTTAAAACTGTCTCATTCATATTTGTTCTTCAATAAAATAAAAAATAAATAAAAATAAAAATAAAATCCCATACCTAGTAAAGAACTGACAGTCTGAACCAGGCACTTTTAACACTAAGTACCTAAACAACTTTTAAGTTTCTCTTTCCTTTATTAATTCCTTGAAATGTCTCCAAGTTGCCTTGTATTCTGGCTTGAAACCATAGAGATAAACCGAAAGGAAGGAGTGCAACCACTGTCAATGTAGTCTATATTTTATCTAAAAACAACTGTATGAGCGACTAAATACTTGTAAGTATTCACTTTCATTTCTGTGAAATATGTGCAGTACAAACTAATTTATGCAGGTCAATGTTAATCATCATTTGCACACAAGGGTAGCAAGTAAAATATTATTTTGCTTTGTATATAAATTCAAAAACGTAAAATAGTAACATGCTAATTGTACTATGTTACTATCCCCAAAATAAAACTTTAATTTGGAGTTCAAAAAAAAGAAAGAAAGGTGGGCTTTCCAAAACAGTCTTTCCCAGGCCATGTTCCCTGTTTGCTCACTACTCTCTTTGTGTGTTAGGTAGACTTTCTTTCTCTAATCCACATCCCTAAAAATTTCCTGTGGAATCCTTTACTTACTGTTTGTCCCCATCTCCTTGTTGTAACTCCATCACAGAAAACCTGCCTTGCTCTTTTAGGATAGTATATGTTTGTAGATGTTTGACGAATGAAACAAATTTTATTTTCTGCTTTCCCATAGATTATTTCCCCTGAATTTATCCTGGGACACTTTTCCTTCTACACACTTTGTAGCTTGTTTTCATTCTTAAGGATAACTGACTTACACACAGAAAAAATTGACTTAGTGGATATAGGGCTCAGTGGTCTGTCACTAGAGCACATATGAGCAGAAACTAAGTGGCAGTAAGAGAACACCTGAAATCTATATGTTCACCCCAATTTTGGAGCCAGAATGAGAAACAAAGGTGAATTAAAAAATGATTAAAATCTGGGTTTCTGTTTCTTGATCTACCATTTGATATGAAAGTCCTAGTAAATCATCAACTAATCCATTTCTCATGGAATGCCATGCCTTGATCATGCTGCTGCCCTGGAATTTCCACTGTGGAAGAGGCCAGCATAGGGAGCAGTGGTTGTAGCTGGGAGAGGGCAGCAAGAGACCTCTTCCTCCCTGTCTGTGCTTGAGAGTAATTACATTATGAAGCATAGAGTCCAGCTCTGGAGTAAGTGTGCTCATGTAGTCCTCTTGACTGCAGTCAATAATGTAGCATCTATTACATTTTTTCCACTAAGAAGACCACTCTCCCAAGGTGTCTATCATGTGTGCCAGAAGCAAACATTTCCATGTTGTTGGCTATAATCAGTTTTCAGCTAGACTTTCTTTTTTAATTAATTAATTAATTATTTGGTACAGGGTCTTGCTAAGCTGCTTGATCTCATAGTGGTCCTCCTGTCTCAGCCTTCCCAGTGCAGGGATTACAGGTGCATGCCACCAGGCCCAGTTTCAGCACCCGGGGTCCCAATAGCATGTGGTACTAGGGATTGCAGCTGGATTCCTGGCACTTGCGAGGCAGGTGCTTAGACCACCGAGCTATGTCACCAGCCCTGCAGCTAGACTTTGATCAGCACCCAGAATTATAAAAACCTAAGTATTATGACATCTATTGTCATCTATTGTGTGGCATTTATTTATTTATTTATTTATTTATTTATTTATTTTAATGTATTTAGTGCAGGCTTTACAGGGTCTCACTGCACAGATTATACCCTCCTGTTAATAGTTGTTAATTTATAAAGTACGATTGTTTACTGAGATTCCATCTTATGGTCAACCATCAACAAATGCTGGAGGAGGTGTCGGTAAAAAAGGGAACATTTCTGCACTGTTGGTGGGAGTGCAGACTGGTACAATCACTGTCAAAATCAGAAAGTTAGGATTGAAGGCCCCATTAAAGCCAACTATTCACCTCCTACATATTTTTCCAAACAAAATGAAACCATTATACCAGTGATACACATGTATGCTTGTTTATAGCAGTGTTTAACCAGACATGGTGGCACATGCGTGTAATCCCAGCACTGGGAAGGCTGAAAATGGCAGATCATTAGGAATCTGAGCTACGTGGTAAGACTCTACCAAATACATGAAAAAAAAAAAAACAGTCAATGAATACCACTAGAGACAGTATTGATAAATGAAATAAATCAAACCCACATGTGCGACATTTGTATTGTTTTGCTAGTGTGAGAACCTGAAAGAGTAAATCAAATCTGAAAAGTACAATAGATACTATGAAAGGGAAAGAGTCTGTTTAATCAGAAGGAAAAACTGGGCTGAGGAAAATGACAAAAGAAAGAAGGGAAAAAGATATATTGATGTATGTATGCAGGATAGGTTGGATAATTCTACAGTTAATTTCTGCTGGCTAATTGAAAGAAACAGTTAATGATTAATGGTTTTTTTTCCTGGAACCAGGGATTGAACTCAGGCCCTTGCTCTTGCCAGGCAAGTGCTTATTCTACTGAGCTATCTCCCTGGCCCTAAATTTCTATTTATTCATTTATTTTCTTTTCAATTTCTAATATTTTTGTTGTTTTTTATCGATTTTGCAAGGTTTTTTTTTTTTTTTTTGTATTATTTTTTAGGGAAGTGCTCAGGCTGTAGATCGGACTCCTAGTGATCTGCCTATTTACAGCCTCCCAAGTTCTGGGATTACAGGCATGTGCCACTATGCCCAGTCTCAATTGCCATGTCAGTGTGCCCTGGGGGCAGGGCTGGCTCAGCAGGCCAGGGGATTGAACCGTTGGCCCATGTGTGTGCCTAAGCAGGTGCTTTAATCTGCTGAGCTATTTGGCTGGCTAATTTTGCCAGTTTGCATGTGGTAACCTAAACAACTAATTCGAAGATAACATTATGCAATACAATAACCATTGTTCATTTCCTATTACTTTGTATAATGAAATTTCGAATCACTCCTAATTTTTTTTTACCATTTTGTATTCTTTAAAAAATGAAAAAAAAAAGTATTATTGTTTAAGTTGCAAAGCTATTAGCACCACACTCCAGCCAATTTGCATGTACTACTAATTTTAAATCAATAGCGGCCCAGCTTGTTAATGTAATGGCCAAAATCCCTTAACTTTCCCCCATTACAAAAGTTTCAGTTCTAAATTTCAAGATATTTAATTTTTAAGATGATGAAAATAGAAACAAATATTATTTATCCAAGTGTGACTTTCTTATGACCATTATTCTTGCATCTCTAACTAAATGGAAGCAAGAATTTAACTTTTCATTTACAGATGGTATTATTTTTGCTGGATGTAAATTAAAATACTTATTTTGGTGTTTCATTGAATTGCGAGGCTTAGGGGTTAGAATAGAGAAATGGTGTAATATTAAGGTAATTTTCTTTTTTATTCTGTATTCTTTTTTACTCTTTCCCTTTCACAGTATCTATTGTACTTTTCAGATTTGATTTACTCTTTCAGGTTCTCACACTAGCAAAACAATAGAAATGTCTGTAATTTTAAAGAATATTTTGTCATGTTTCATAGGCTGAGATGACGAAAGAATAGGCCTTCATAAATAAATAACAATGTAAAAATCAAAAATTTACTTAGCCTAAAGGCCACATTAATCATGAAAACTTTCACTATTTGAGGAAATGGAAATATATAAAGGACTTGAAAAATTATTAGACTAGGAATATTTGATAGAAGTAGGTAAAAATTTTATATATATATTTTTTCTCTTGTATATTTCTCTTTGGAAAAGAAAAAGAATGGTAGAAAACAATTATTTGTGGATAAGATACAATTATTTTTCTAAAATCTATTTTCATGATTGTAGGTTTTGATCATCCCTATTCATGACAGGGTTATGAACTTTTGCTATCTGAAGTCAGTAGTAAAGCTAGAAAAGCTATAAAATATTTTATTTTATGCTCCAAGAACAAATATTCTCTGTTACCACTCAAACTAACCACCAGTAAGTCCTTAACCAGTAAAGTTAAAGTTAAGTTTCATGAAGTTCAAAGTTCTTTATTATTTATTTATTTTTGTATTTAGTACAGAGTCTACAGGGTCTCAGTATATAGACTGGGCTCTTAGTGATCCTCCTGTTTACAGCCTCCCAAGTGCTGGGATTATAGGTGCACATCACCAAACTCAGTCTCACTTACCATCTCAGCTTGCCCTGGAGGTGGGGCCGGCCAGCAGGTCAGGGATCAAAATCCCTTCCTATATGTCTGCCTAAACAGGTGCTTTAATCCACTGAGCTATTTGTCCTGTCCTATGAACTTCAAAGTTCAACAGAGAAAAATTTGGTCTATTTGTCTTTGAGGATGCTTACTCCTTTACAATAAACTAGGATATCTACTATATTCCTGTGAAATTTATCTCTCTCCTAGCTTATTTTTCCTGTCATTCAGCATGTTTGAGGAGCATTTGAGCAGTTTTTTTAGTTACTCACAAAGCATTCCTTATCTTCTTTTCCTCCACTAATACTAAAACAGGTGCCTATTTCAAGAAAACAAAAACTATGGCTGTATCCTTTTTGTTTACCTGGGAAGCAAACAAATTTCATTAAAGTATCCACTACAAAGAGATTGCTCATGCCTGTGTGGAGTGATGGACTGGAGAGAAACTTGAGGCTGTTCTTGGTGTCATTAGGGAAGACTTGTTAAGTTAGCAATACTTACCATGGGTTCAGGAGGTAAGAACAGCTCCGTGGCTATTTGCTGTAACAATCCTTATGTTTCAGGAAGTGCTTAATTAAGGTAGTTTGGCTCATGGTAAAGTGAAACCATTCTTCTAGGCAACAAACAAACTCTTGAGGTTCATTTTCAACCTAACATTCCAGCTTTCTCTACCAATAAGTCCGGAAACTACTTCTGGATCGGTCAGATAAAAGTAAATGGGAATTTAACTCACCGTTTGTGCTGCATAGTTCTCACTTAGTATATGTATTTGTCCTTCAGCACTATTTGAATATCTGTATAATAACTTAATGATTTTTATGATCTAGCTTCTTTATTCAGTCTGTTCTCTTGGTTGACTCTGGTAAAATTATGGGACAAGCCAAGTAGTACAAAGCTTAAAAACCAGTAGTGCCACAATTATTTTCTTCTCTTCCTTGACATTTCTCACAGTATCAAAATTCAAAACTTGTTATCAGGAAAGGATCTGTTAATGTATTACATGATATTTTTGAGAGAACATAAGAGTTTTACAAATGCTTTTATTTGCAGACCAGAAGTCTTTCTATTAATCTTTATAAAAAATTTCAAGCTTTACTGAGAAAACTATAAAACAATTATTTTAGCACCTGACACCTAATTCTAGGAGTTTATGTTCCCTCTGCTTTGCATCGGTTACTCCTAATTTTCCATCTCAGACTGTGTGATCTTTCATAATTCACCCAGTATTTATTCACACCTATCTTTTGAACACCAATCACTACATTATGTAAACTTATGAATAAATAGAACAAGGAAACAACAGAAATATTTATCTGAATGATTGATGACAATTTAAGAGCCTGGTTCTTTTCACAAGTAGATAACACTAGAATGTATATTTTAAACTACGAAGTGTATTGTTTCTTCTTTCTTTTTAATGCTTGAACAAAATGAAAATCATGACATCTTCATAAGCCATATTAGAATGAAACACAGATTAAGCTTCTCACATATACAGTGTCTGTTATGGGCGCTCAGTAAGTGGCAGGGACTGCTGGCTTTGTGCTCCCCATGTATGTGCCTTGAGTATTTTCTCCTTCACTACTATGGCTTCAAAAAGCCACTTAGTGTACTATCAGATCTTGAATACTTGCTCTCATGAGGAGAAGGTAACTGTGGCTCTCTGAGAGGTTCCAGTAAGGATACGTGAACATTTACTTTTCACGACCAAGTGTTTTACAACGTGTGAGGGTAAGTGGCAAGAGTGATTGCTTTGAACTTCACGTGGTTTCTCTGCTGGCACTTTTATGTGTGTCTGGACGTGTCAACAAGGGCTGGGGAAGGCCGGGGAGATGGCTCAGTAGAATAAAGGCTTGCCCGTTAAGCTCAAGGACCTGAGTTCAATCCCTGGTTCCGTCAAAGAAAACCAAAACCTAAGCCAAACCAAACCACAACAACAACAAAAACAAGGGCTGAGGAAATAGCTCTGTGGCACAAATACCTACCTGCCGGGGCAAGTTCCTGTGTTTGATTCCTGGTACAAAAAAATGTCTAAATGTGTTAACATGATGCAGTTTTTCCAGAAAAAAAAATCTTTAAAATATACTTTTAGGGCAGAAAAGCAAAATAATGAATTTAGAAAACCAAAATTGTCCTCTGAGTAATTAAGAACTAGTCCTTTAAATGCTTGTAAGCATATGTCATTGCTGTGTTTTGTATTTTCATCTGAAGCAGCAGTTTATAAGCTCTTTAAAGGAAAATAGATTCTTTTTAGCCCCATATGCTTAAAGATATACACAGAGTTAAATTTAGTAAATAGTTTCTCCAGGAATATAGCAAATTACCACTTAATTTTGTAATGTTTTTAATTGTTTTACTTTTAGAGAGTACAAAATAGTATAAAAATAGAAAAATTACAAATGATACAGAATTTCACTAAACAAAATAATTACAGTGTTGTTTTCAAATTAGTTGTTCAGATTATCAGATATATGCATGCAAAATCTGAAGAACAAACAAAAAAAGAAAAAAAATTATAAGAAATTAAGAAGAGAGAAAAAATATAAAAGAATTGAAGACAGAAGACTGAAAAATTAAGCATTCATTGTTCTTTTCCACAGACCAGTAGAACTCCACAGTACAGTTAACCAAACCATCCTGCTATATATAGAGGTGTCTCTTTCCTCCACTCCCTTTCCTGTCCTGCTTTTGAACAGATTCATCCCCTTTTCACAGCATCTTATTGTATCCTATCATTCAGACTTTATTTACTCTTTTAGGTTCTCACTCTAAGGAGACAATACAATGTTTGCACATAGGGGTCTGATTTATTTCACTTAACAATATATTCTCTAGTTGCATTAATTTACCAATAAAAGCCTGAAATTGGTTCTTTTTTTTTTTTTTGTCTTTTTTTTTTGAGACAGGGCCTCACTATGCAGTTCAGGCTGGCCTTAAGCTCACTTTGTAGCTCAGGCTGGTCTTGAACTCACAACAATTCTCCTGCCTCAACCTCCCGAGTGCTGGGATTACAGGCATGTGCCACCATGCCCGGCAAAATTGTTCTTTTTATAGCTGAATAATACTCCATTGTATAAAAATACCACCTTTTCTTTATCCATTCTTCAATTGATGGGCGTTTGGGTTGCTTCCAAGATTTAGCTATGAAAAATTGCATTGCTATAAATATGGGTGCCCAAGCCAGGCATGGTGGTGCGTACCTGTAGTCCCAGCACTTGGGAGGCTGAGGCAGGAGGATTGTTGTGAGTTTGAGATCAGCCTGAGCTACAAAGTGAGCTTAAGGCCAGCCTGAACTGCACAGTGAGACCCTGTCTCAAAAAGACTAAATAAATAAATAAATAAATATGGGTGCACATATATCACTGTAGTACATTTTTAGTTCTTCTGGAAAAAATATCCAGAGGGGAATAGCTGAGTTGAATGGGACCTCCAATTCTAGGTTTTTGAGGACTCTACATATTGATTTCCATAGTGGATATACCAGTCTACCCTTCTACCAACAATGGAGAACTGTTCATTTTTTCCCGCAGTCCCTCCAGCATTTGTTATTGGTTGATTTCTTGATGTTATCTATTCTTTCTGGAGTGAGATGGAATGTCAGATTTGTTTTAATTTGCATGTATCAAATGGTCAAAAATGTTGAATATTTTTTCATACATTTACTTCCCATTTTTATTTTTTTATCTGACAAATGCATATTCGTCCCAGATACCCATTTTGGATTGAGTCTTTGAATTTTAAAGGTAAATAAAGGTATAAACTCTTTATATGTTCTGTATGGTTTTTTCAAAGGATAAAATTGTCCCTGGGTTATGGTCATTGCACAGGACACTGTATTTCCCATCCTCTTTTACAACCAGATTTGGCCATATGAATGCTTCTCACTGTAGAAGCTGAGTAGGGAGGGAGGAATCTACCACTCTGCAGTTGTTTGGCATTCTCGGAGGGATGTGGAGTCTGGAGCCCTGGCATCCTTAATCACCAGCATGATCAACTGCACTCAGCTGCGGTGAGAAATACACTCTGAGTTAAAGCACTGAAAATTTGGATTGTATTTGTTACAAGCTAACAGTTGCCTAATACAGAGTCATTTTTGATGCCTCCAGAAAATTTAAATTAGCTGGAAAGCCAATCCTATTTTATTATTCTGCTGTGAATTTCAGTTTTTATCTCAAATTTCAACTTATGAACCTTGCCTATTTAAAGTTTAATGTCTTCAGTTAAATTCAGTGGGACATTAGTTATATTGCTATTTTAAAATGATTTATGTTTTGACACATTGAGACAGGAAGGAAGACTGTCACATTATTGTACTGCTCTTGTTAAACTGTGAATCAGATAGTTGCTTGGAGTGATTGCATGGCTGATGCTTTGATATGTAACTACTTTGTGGCCTAAAGGAATAGTCAGGAGACTGCCGTTTGAATTAGAAAAGTCAATGTCTTTTGTTTGTTATTTTCCTCAGATATTCTGTGTATTTAAAAAATGTGAATGAAAAACAGAACAAAATAAATCATCCAAAACATAAGTTTTTGTTTGGATGGTGAAAAGGACAAAAATTCAAAGAGTAAATTACTTCAAATTGGTATCTTTCATCTACAATTCCACTGTGCTGTTGTCTGAAGTGTTTTTACGTTGTATTTTCCAAACATTTTTCTTTATAATGGTAAAATGATGGCCATTTAGTTTTTTGGTGCACAAACATGATTATCTATCACTGGACAAGTTTCAGGACTGGGCCAGAATAAAAATTATTTTTAATGTATTTGGTACATGGTCTCACAGTTAAGCTTGGACTCACACTGATCCTCCTGTTTTCAGCCGCCCCAGTTGCAGGCGTGCACCAGCATGCTTGGTCTTGGTGGCCAGCTCAGTATGCTCCAGGGATGGGGCTGGCAAGGCATATGGTGCTAGGGATTGAACAAAACTTTATTTTAAAAGACTCTACCTCTCTGATTCTGCAAATAGTAACCATCCAATGCTACTCTTGTAGTTTCCTTTGAATTTTAATTTTAAAAATGTAAAATATACCATGTGCATAATTAAAGTGTTTTCAATATTTTCAGCTTTCTGTATGAAGAGAGCATGCCTTTTTCTATCCATCAGATACTCGCCACAAACAGAAGCTATCCAGATATACCATTAATCTGGAAGCTCAGTTAAGTTATTATGAGCATCAAGGGCTGGCCAAATAGCTCAGTGGATTAAAGCACCTGCAAGCAGGCTCAGGGGCTACATATTTAATCCGTGGACCTGATGTGCCAGCGCTGACCTCAAGGCACACTGAGTCAACAATTGAGACTGAGCATGGTGGCGTGTGCCTGTCATCCCAGCTCTTGGGAAGCTGTAAACAGGCAGCTCACTACCAGTATGATCTAGGAGTTAGACCCTGAACACCCTGTAGACCCTTCCTTAAAATAAAAAAAGAGTTATTATGAACATCATCTTAAAAGTTAGCACAGATGATGAGGCACTGTGTGAGAGAAGAGAAGGTATAGATGTTCTGGGGTAAGGGAAATCTAGGTATAAGCTCCTTCCACCTGTTAGGGTGATGTTCTAGAGAAAGTTGCAAGACTTTCTCAGTCAGCTTTTTAACCCATATAAAATGTAAGTTGGAAATGATGAATAAAAATAATGCTTGGCTACATTAAGTGCTTAGCCATATCTTTAACCACTATTTTAGCCTTTTATATATGTTAAGTCTTGTCATGTGAGCATTACTTTCGTCCCATAAATCAGAATTTGTTTCTTGTATTTTAGAGTCATAAAGAGTAGAAATACTATGGAGAATTTTATATCAGACAGGTCTAGCCGCAATGATTCAATCTGACAAACCAACTCCAAACATACTGACAGATGATAACAGGAATTTGTTTTTATGTTCAGAGACATGGAGGTCGACAGGTGGATCTGATTCTGAACAGGATCATCTGGACAGGTTTGATTTAGACAGCAAAGCAGTTGGTTCAGTTCTAGGATGGGTACTGAAATCAACTGTGTTCTGGGTGCCTTTGATTTGGGTTGCAGCTGAAAGGAAAGAGTCCATCTGTCTAGGATGAACTCTTTTCATGGTCAGTCACAAGGCTTAAGAAACCAGACAAACCATGCAAATATTTTTGATAGTATTCAATTCTAAAGCAAGTGATAAAATCTTAGACAGTGAAGTGGGAAAATATACTCACATGGGGTTGGGAAGCAAGACAATATGTATGAATTCCTCAAAGTTTTGCCGTATTTCAGAAAATAAGAGATAGAGGAAGAAGAGTCAAATAGAGGGTGTTTCTGGACTTCAGTAATAGTGCACAAAAATTGGATGAGATGAGGTAGGAAGAGAAAAGAGATAAGTGAAAAAGGTCAAGGCATATCTGAAGATTGAAATATGCCAATGCTAAAGAGATAGACATTCTAAAGGGAAGAGATTTGAAAGTGCTGTAGCAGTAGTTTTAAAAAATGCATGAATATTTATCTTTTACGCAAATAGACAGAGTAGTTATTAAAATGAACTGTGTGTGTTCAGTATTCATACTTATTCAGGCACAAGCTAGTTACTCTTATATCATTTCTGGAAAATATATATTATTCATGCACTAAAACATATGATGGATTGAAAGCCAAGCAAATGATTAGTTTATATGAAATAAACTTTCTACAAAATGTTGAAATTATTTTGGCAATATGTATTTATGTGAAACAAATATGCTCCTAAGCAATGATTCCATTAATTAAAACATATGTCAAAGCATTCATTCTTTACTAAATTGTTAGATTAATTTTATTACTGTGTACAATGAAATGTGTTTTCTTCAAAACATTATTTTGAACATATTTATTAATTCAGACTTTTCATAAGGTCAAATTCATTCTCCAAAATGGACTAGATTATTGTTGTTATTAAAAAAACACAATTAATTTTTCTAATGGAGGCAAAGTTTCACATTTATTAAAGACAGGAAAAAATGGCAGAGCAGGGAACAAACAGTTTCTGCACTGAGTTGAGGCCAACTAAAGTAGAAAAAAAAGAGAAAAAATTTTAAATACACCCTACAGCATAGAATGTTTACAGTAGCTTGCAATTAATTTTATTGAAGTGTTCAATCAATAAACTGCCTAGATGTGAAAAATACAAAGATTAGTTAAAAGTAAGAATTCGGGCCCTGAAAAAACTCAAAGAAAATATACACAATTTTATAAGATATTTTGGGTTCTGTAAACAGAGAATATATAAGAGAAGCAAAGCAACTTTCAGCACATGAAAGCATTAGTGTCAGCTGTGTGGGGGTTGAGTTTGAGGATCCTGCAATTGAGATAAGGAGTATCCTCCCAAATTTGCATGTGTTTGGGAGCTTGTTGGGTCACTGGCCACTAAACTCATCAGTGGATCTGTCCACTGATTGGCCCTTAGCTGAAGTGATGTTAGAAGGTGTAAGTGCACATCTCCTTACCTGATCTCTCCCTTCACTCTCTGCCTCCTGAGCTCCATGATATGAGCAGCTTATTTCTCCTAGGACCCTTTGCCATACCACATGTGCCTTAGGGACAGTTGACTATTGACTATAAATAGGAGTCCAAATAAATTCCTACTTCAAATTTTGGCTACTGGGTATTTTGTCCTAGCAATAGGTAAAATGCCAAGACAGAGGGCAAGCAGAAGTTGGGTAGGTGAAAGGTGAGTAAGGGTCATTCCAATGGATGAGATGGTAAGACACAACAAATGACAGTGTCAGTAGGAATTGTGTAGTTTAGGATGACTAGCTGCTTAGATGAGAGTGGCTGAAGACAAGATCAACAGCCTAGTACAGAAGCAAAGTTAATAGATGCATTAGTCAGGCTGTCTGCCCTTCCTACAGAGTTCCCTGTCAGTTGCTCCAAACTTGTTGTACGTTTTCAGTCCCCAGCAAATCTTGAAAGATGTTTCTGTTGAGAGCTTCAGATGACAAGACAAGTAGGAAACCTATGGACAGGTTTCTGAATTAACGTGACCTCAGTGAAATCTTAATAGGACTCAAGAGAAAATCGCTCTTCAGTGAGGGAATAAAACAGTAAAATATTCAGAGACAAAGGTTAATATAGGCTTAGAAGGAAAAGGAAGGTCGCCAGTTGGATCATGGGGCATCCTAGATGTCATCTTAGAGAACTCTTGGCTGGAGCTTCTGAATTATGACCCTCCATGTGAACTGCCTCACCTTTGGTTAAACTCAGTCAAACCCAAACCCTGTTCTTGTGTACACTTCAAGCTTTGATATTTCACAGGTGTGTGTATGCCAGGAAGATACTTGTGCATGATAATTTTGTAATAATACAGTAACAACAGTAATAATAATTCACATTTCCTGATTGCATACTGGATAAGTGTCATTACTACACTTAGAGCTATGAATGCAATTATTACTAAATTCTGTTTACACATAAGTATAATTTGAAATATGAAGCCATCTGTGTGTGAGTTGAGTTGGAGGATATTGTGATTTAGATCTAGGATATCCTCTCAAATTTGTATGTGTTTGGAAACTTATGTCTATGTACTAATCCGTACCACCACTTGATAGAGAATTACATATTAGTTTTGAACACTGATGAAGTCATAATAGCCAGTTACAACTTTATTACGGCATGGACAACACAGGGATTGGCATGGATCAAATGAGATAAGTGGAATACAGTAAATGTGTGATGTGAGGGTGGATAGAATGGGGATCTGCCTAAGAGGTATTTGAGAAATGGTGACAATAGGGTTGAGTGATTGTGGGAGGGAAAGTAGAATTTCCTCCAGACTTCTGCCTCAAATAGAGGTTTCCAGGGGTGCTGACACATGTCTGGGAAGAGTAGGCATTTGAGTAGAGCTGATGGCATCTCTGAGAGTAACACTTTCTTTACTGTAATCTCTGTAGGTCTGAGACCGACCTCAGCATGTCATCCACTTGCTTGGCTCCTTCTTCAGCCTGGCTTGCCTGGCTTCTTCTTGTATAGTTTTTATCCCTTATTTTTGCAGCTTAGACTTTGGGGAGATGATAGATTACAAATGTACACTGAGTTTGTCTTCTGTCTGTCTGCCTATGTATGCATCAATCAATCAATCAATCATTTGTCACGTGTCTATCTATATCCATCCATCCATCCATCCATCCATCCATCCATCCATCCATCCATTCATCCAATTTCTTCAAATCCTATTGCATTTCCTTGACCCTGTATATCTAGATGTTTGAAATGCAAAATATAGGGAGGTATACTACACTCTACTCAACTTCTGTCATTCTATTTTGTCATGATTATTGAAGCAATAAACGGAAAATACTGTTGTAACTGAAAGGTAAAATGGACAATAAAAAGGAGAGACTGCTGAACATAACAGAAGGAATAATATTGATGTTCACTTGATCTGGAATTTCAGTAGTCTCCTTAGTGGTCTCCAGCCTTGTTGTATTGGAGATGAAATTGCCTTTGGACACTGTCATGACTTCTGTCTGGATGTTCTCCCAAAGCCTTATGTAGTTAGAGATGTGACTTTTTCAGAATTGGGTGGATCTAGAGTGTGCATTGATGGGATCGAGGGTATATGATTACCTAATTAGCCCACAGATTGGTTTGGCATAGACCTAGGTGTGGGCAATGGAAGGGCCACACTGGTGTGAGTGACACCTGCTTTAAGAGCAGCTAGCCCAGATGGAAAAGAAGGGACAGAACGAGGACTAGTGTGGCTGCTTGTTCTTTGCTGCTTGTCACTTCCCTGTTGGCTCTTTTTGCCTGCCTTGATTTTCAATGAACACTTTCTCCACTGTGATGCCTTTCTTCCATTGCCAGCTGATTAAGAAATGAAACTGCTACAGACTATGGGCTAAATATTTTTCTCCTTTGATGTTGGGTGTCATATATTTTGTTTTACCACTGAGAAAATTAACTAAAGCAAATGCTAGGAAACTGCTGAAGGTTTTCACACTTGCTGCCCTGTGTACATCTCTTCCTGAAACCCCGTTTATTGTTCCTTGATCACCTGCACTCAGCTTCCCAACTTGTCATCAGATTTTGTACATGCCATCTTGGTGGCTTCGGCCAATATTGCCATTACTCCTTGACCTAGTACTCCTTTACCTTTTGAGTTGTTTGACATTTTTTCTCTCAGTCTCTCTGCCTCTGTCTCTGTCTCTGTCTTTCTCTATCTCTGTCTCTGTCTGTCTGTCTGTCTGTCTCTTTCTCTGGAGAATGAACTCAGGATCTTCAAGCTGAGATATATGCCCAATCCTTTCTAATTTGTGACAATACAGCATCTTGCTAAGTCACTAAGTTGCCCTAGCAGGAATCAAACTTGTGATCCTCCTAATTCACCTTTTCAAGGTGCTGGGAAAACAAGTGTATGTTACTCCACTTGACTTCTGTATTACCTTTGTAATTTATTTCCTTCAGATTTCTGGCTTTTATCTTTTTATACCCATAATGTACCTGAAGGCTATATAATATAGCCTTCTATAAACTTAGCTATTCATTTATAGTACCCATACTTTTTATCCTATATTTATGGTGGATTGTGATTATTTACAATAAGTGGAGTCATTTTGATCAATATAAAGTCATGACTATTAAGGAGTGTTATTCATCTTTCTGTCACTATGACAAAAACACCTGAGATCATTGGCTTTAAGAAGGAAAGCATTCTTTTAGGCCACTGCTTTGGAAGTTTCCATGCATGGCTGACAGGCCTGTTGCTTCTGGATTAGGGACAGAACAGTAGGTAAAGGAGGAAATAGCTTATCTCATGCCAACTACAGGGCAAGAAGAGGGAAAGGGCCAGGCTCCCCAATTCCTCATGGAGGAATCCCAAATGATCTCACTTCCTCCAATTTGGTCTTGTGTATTAACAGCTCCACCACCTCCCAGTAGTACCACGATCTGGAATCTGACCTTGAACATGTGAAGCTTGAGAACAGCTCATATCTAAACTATAGTAAGTTAAGAGTCTTACAAATATTGGGATTGAGACCTTTCACAGATGTGAATGGATGTGACTTTATGAGCATTCGTAGAAGATAACAAAAGAAGTAGTTCATGTGTCTACCTGCCCTTGTCACACACTAGGACATCACTGGGTTGCTTTTTAAGGGTCTAGACAATTGAATCCATCAAAAACCCTTTGCCATCAACATCAAGCATGGACAGATTTGTTCTTGTGCTCCATCTCCTCTTGCTGGTGATTCTTCAGCTGCACCACCTCTGCCTCCCCACCATCTCCCACTCAGTAACTCTCCTGTAGTTCACTCCATGCAGCCTTTTATAAGGCAGTTTTTATATGACAAGTTAAACTGTAAAAGTAAAAATAGTTTCTTCACAGTGTCTCTGTGTGTGTATGTTTATGCCTTACACTGTATATTTGTGTTAAAGGTATATGACTATTGGATTTACCAGTAAATTTGACCTTGTAGTATTCTCCAGGCACAGAACCTTTTTAAGCCAAAGTCTTACTCTTTGTATAGCAAAGAGTTTTCAGTCCTGTACCTGAAACCAAGCAACAAATAGTCTTTTGCTCCCCACGTCCAACTAGGGCTAATGTCTATCCCAATTCTTCAGCGGACTATGCTAGGCCACTAACATTTTTGAAATCCTTCAGCCTTGAGTATCTTGGTGTGTTACTATGTTATGTGGACCCCTGTGTAGTCTTTTCCATCTTTCATTTTTCCCTTCGATGATCATAAAGCCCAGTGAAGGTCCTGATTCTTTTCTTAACTCTGGATTATTTCGACAGACTCCCACTTTTCAGTCATTCCTCATTAAAATCCAAACTGTCTTTGACAATAGATTAATTTTCTCATTTTAGTGATGTTATTACCTTGTTCAAACACTCCCAGTTCCAGTTGTTTGCCTGCTTCATAAAGTTTACATGCTCTCAGCTGGTGAAAAATTATAGTGGGCCTCCAATAGCAGCCTAGAGCTGTGTTTTGATGACTCATGAGTGACTTTGGTGTCTATTAGAATTTGGCATTCATTGTTGTAAACAACTGTGACATTTTTTCTCTGAGAATTAGAAGTGATTTCATAATGAGAAAATCTAGACAGGCAACTGTTTTCTGGTCTATCCACTCACATTTCTTTCCTTCCCTTAGACCAAATTGCCAAGTAAATCTTCAAAATAAATTAAGCTCTTTATAGGACAGGACATAGAACAGTTGTAAAGAAATTGAAAATCAATAGTATTTTAGTATGACAAAGTGTGTCCTAGTCATTCTCACTGACGAAAGAATTAATGCTGTTATGTAAAATTATCACATTATCTCCCTTCTCTGTGACTGATAAATCTTTCATAGTGCTGTTCACATAAAATAGCCTAGACTTTTCCTTGTTTAGTTGAAGTTTTTTTTTTTTTTTTGTCCTCCTGGTGTTTTTGGACTGAATTTTCTCTGCACATTACTGTTACTGATGGGCTTTCTATCACCTATGGAGGGCTTAGAGATTCTCATTCATAACCCTCCCAACCCAGTCTAAACTCCTGAGGGCTTGTGCTTCCTATTCGCTGTGGCTCTCTTCCTTGTGAATGCTCTGGTCTGAATCCCGTGTCACCCTTTCAAATCAGGAAAACGGCTCTTGCAAGAGTTTGGACTTGCTGATATACACGCTGCCATCTTTTGTCTCTCTCCTTTTGCAACTCAAAGGCAAAAAACCCACCCTATTGCCTACTGTACCTTTCTATGCATTTCCTTTTCGGATCCCAAATGTTAAACATTTTATACCTTCTGTTTAAAAGAATATGCTTAGGCTGGCACTATGTTTCAAGTGAAAATGCCCTGAAGCTATAGATATTTTCATTTCTAAAGACTGCTGTTTTAGATTAAAAGTCCATGTCAACTATCCATTCTTTCCTACTTTATGGAGTAATAATATATATAAATCTCCAGAACTAAATATCATCCGCTGACATGGGAATGGTGGTATTAAAGTCTGATGATTTTAAAGTACAGCCTCAAACTCCTTGATACTTCCTTCATCGGGATGTGGCTGCTAAGTTCTTGTCCTTGAACCTGGGGAACCTCTTGACTTGACCAGTGGAGAACTGATCAAAGTGTGGCTATGTGAGTAGGACACTTGGAAACTTCAGCTTTTTTTGTGCTCCTATAGAGCATATCACATGCTGAATAATTGATAATGATTGGAGTTTATTTGATTCATCGTTCTGGGGATGGGAAGTCCAAGACAGTGGGATGGGAACATGGGGAGAGCCTTTGTGCTGAGTGATCCCATGGCAGAAGTCAAAACTGGAAGAAAGGGAGATGTGTGAAATGCTTCCCCACTTCCACCAGAGTTAACTCACTCCTGAGAGAGCACATTGTTCTTCTCATGAGCCGATCTCTGGTGACCTGATCACCTCCTATAGGTGCCATCTCCCAGCATTGTAGACAAAGTGTGAACTTTGGAGGATACGTTTAAACTGCGACAATGGGCTACCGAAGACTATGCAGCTTTTGTCTTCTATGGGATATTTTCAGAGTCCTGAGTCACCATGGTGTGAGTCTGATTATTCTGAGGAAGCCATATTTTGAGGAAACTCAAGCAACATGGAAAGATCACACAGTCAGCATTTAGGTTATAAGCTCCAGCTGGGATCCCTCAGGAGGTATCTGTACCAAGAGTCAACTGTGTGACAAAACAGTTTCTAAATGATTTCAGCAATAGTCATTTCAATAGTCTCAGCTGAGGTATCATGCCTATTGCAGTCAGTGCCCTACCCAAATATTTTACCTGTAAAATTCATTTTACTTCAATAAAGTTTGCTTCAGTACACTGTGCAGTGTTTGTAAATACTGCAATAACTCTAAATGTCAGATTTGTTTAAATTATGTGTATTTTTTAAATTACTGTTTATTCTTTTTAACATTAATTTTATTGAGAAAGAAATGGCATTGAGACAGTTTCAAAAGAGTTTAGTAGGACAGTTTGTAGTACTCTACTACAAAAACACAATATGCAATGTATTAATTATGAATGTTGACATGATATCATGTCTAAAAACTATTAACACAAATTTTTCTTCTCATTGAACTAAGAGAAAATAGCTATATATCTATCTATTTTGTATAAATAAATGTCAGATTTGAATGAGATGTTTGGTTTCTCACTTTAAATTTCTTCATCCTAAAATGAAAACAGCAATGATCTTTTTGTTGTTGTTGATGCTGAGGATTGAGTGAGAGAATGTGTGTAAGCCTAAAGAACCAAGGCCCGATTTATGCTGCCATTTGTGTTTAAGCAATGACAATAAATATTGCTCTGCTTTTGGTGAGACTGTTGGTTGCTTTTTTAAAGCAAAAGATTCTGCTAAAATGCATATCACACTCACCATCATGATCATTTCTAAGTTCAATACTGTTAAACCTATTGTGCATCCAATTTTCCAACTACTAGTTTATAAAGCTTAAATACTGTATCCATCAAACGAGACCTCTTAATTCATTCTTCCTTGCAACTGCCCTCCTGCATTCTATCTGTGAGTTGGGGCCTCTGTGGCACATTAGAGATCTCGTATGGTTGGCATCAAATGGTGTTTTTGGTTTTGTAACTGGCTTAAATTCACTTCAGTAAATGAACTGAAGGTCATCCATGTTGAGGTAAGTGTCAGCATTTTGCTCCTCTTAAAAATGGATTAGCATTCTTCTGCACCTATAAACCATATTTTCTTTATCCATTTATCTTTATTTTGGCTATTATGAACAATAAAGACATTGAAATGTATATATGAATACTTTTAAGCACTATTTTTACATCTTTATATTGTTGTGGATGATTATTTTTTGGAAAGTATCTTGATGTATTGCTATCGAATTTAGAACCAAGGGTTAATAATATATTACCATATGTGAAACTATGATAGAATCAATCTAGAATTAGAAACAACTCTCACGTTAAATTAGGTTTCACTATGAGATTATCAGAAGGGACAGTTTTGTTGAGGTACATATATAGAAAAGCGGAATTTTTCCAATCTGACAAGGAAATAAATAACTCTCACGTTAAATTAGGTTTCACTATGAGATTAACAGAAAGGATAATTTTGTTGAGTATATACAGAAAAGTGGAATTTCTAGATCATGTCATAATTTTACTTTATTTATTTTTTTTAGAAAGATTTAAACTATGCAGAACAGGCGGGTCTTAAACTCTCTATGTATCCCGGGCTGGCCTTAAACTCACAGCAGTCTTCTTGCCTCACTCTCCAATGTACTGAGGCTCCAGGAGTGTTCCAGCTGATAATGCTATTTTTTAATGTTTTGAAAAATCAACACATTTTTTCCAGTGTGATGACACCATTTTACTTTCCAACCAATAGTATATGTGTACCAGTTTCTTCATATTCTCATCAAAATTTTCTGTTTCTAGTTTATTTAAGCACTTCTTAATAGTAACCATCCTAATGGGCATCTCATTGAGGTTTTCATTTGCATTTCTATAAAGGTTAGGTATATTAATCATATAGGGCATTTATGGTTATATATCTAATATACATCAATTGGCCACTTTTTTTGCCATTTGTTTATCTTTGGAAAAATGCTTATTCTAGTTTGGTGTCTTTTTTGTTTTTATTTTGTGGCCCACTCAGCCTGCCCTGGGCTGCCACGGCATATGGTACCAGGGATCAAACTGCCATCACTGCACCTGCCTAAGCTTGCCTAAGCAGGCACTTTAGTGCACTGAACTATCTTACTGGCCTTGCTGCCTGCTTTCAAAAAAATATTTTATTCATTTTAATGAGAAAAAAGCCAAAATAGCAATGGAACAGTTTCAAAACAGAATAGTAGGACAGTTACACTAATTAATACTTTGCATATTATTGTTTTAGTAGTACTTGTTCAGAGGACAAGGTGCAGATATGATATCTTGTCTAAACAATACTAGTACAAACCTTTCCTCTCAATGAATTAAGAGAAAGTAGCTCTATATCTATCCTATCATATATATATATATATATATGATATATATGATATATATATTCGCATATATTCACAACAAAGTGATCTTTTATTTATATCCCCCTTTTTTGTTTTGTTCTTTCAGAGATGTGTGCTCCATTGCAGTTAGAGAGGCTGTATCTGGAGAAGTCTTTGAAGGACCTTTTCATACTTGATGCCAGTCCAAAGATTGTAGGTACTTGAATTCAGCAAAATATCCCAATGTAGTTCAATAGTCTGTAAAGGTAGTGAGTTATCAGCACAACTGGCAATTATCCGAAGTTGTTGACTTGAGCCTTTTACAGCTTTTAGCATATTAATATAACTTTCCTTTTTTTTAACCTTATGTTTACATTTTTCAGCTGGATGGTTAAGACAAATTTAAAGTAAGATCTTCCACCAGGTGCTGTAAATGGTTTTAGGGTAAATCCTGAGGGAATTTGACTGACCTTGTCAGGTAGAAAAAATTACATTTCCAGTTATATAAGTCTTATTGCCCATTTTGAATCTAAACCTTTCCTACTTTTTGCTGTTGAGGTATAAGGGTTTATATACTATAGATATTAACTCTTTATCAGATATATGATTTACAAATATTTTATTTTTTTCTTCAGGTTTTTTTTATTCTATTGTTGTGTAATGATTAGTTTTTAAAAAGTATCTTGATGTATTGTAACCTAATTTAGAACGAAGGGTTAGTAATATATTACCATATGTGAAACTATGATAGAATCAATCTAAATTAGAAATAACTCTCACGTTAAATTAGGTTTCACTATGAGATTAACAGAAGGGACAGTTTTGTTGAGGCAATTGGATAAGTACAGTAGTGTTCCTTGCTAGTATGATTTACGGTTTGAGGAGAAACCTCAGTTCTTGGGAGTTTGTCAGTGTGTGCGTAACTTCTGTTGAGATGCAGTGTGTATCAACTTCTTGTATTCTCATTGTAACTCACAGAGGTTACAGTGTTGACTTCTTCCCAGCATGCCTTGCAGCATGTTGATGGGCAAGCCTCTGTAGTCATTGTTGTACCCTTGGGGTGTGTACAGTAACTTTTGTAGTAGTTATTGATCTTATTTTGGCTTCAGGTGCTGATGCATAGCAGGAAGATTAGTTTCTCTTTTTCTTCTTTTGAGGAGTTCAGTTTACATTTTCATGGAGTTGATCTATTATTCCATATTTCAAAATAAGTTTTAATTGAGTACATGAAGTTTTCTCCATTCTCCATGCCTCAACCTTTAAAGACTAATGGAGTGTGTGCTCTCCTGGACTTTTGAATCCTGAAGGGATGAAGGTAAATTGTAAGGTTGTGATTTAAACCGTTACAGGTATGAAACCCAGGTATTTTTTTTCATTTATTTTTATTTTATTAAAATACAAATGTCAATCAGACAGTTTCAAGACACCTTAACCATACACATTCGATGAATTAATACATTGCAAACTATTTTCATAACGTTTTGGTATTATACAAGGTGCATACATGATATTATATTTACAGATATTATTTTAGCAGATATCTCTTATCAGTGAATTAAGAGTGTAGTTGCTTACTTATCTTATTT
>PVKA01023892.1:0-34995 GCA_004027165.1 Ctenomys sociabilis
CTCCTCTGTGGTGAGCACCTCTCCTCTGTGCTGAGCACCTCTGCTCTGTAGTGAACACCTCTCCTCTGTGCTGAGCACCTCTCCTCTGTGGTGAGCTCCTCTCCTCTGTGGTGAGCACCTCTCCTCTGTGCTGAGCACCTCTCCTCTGTGCTAGGCACCTCTGCTCTGTGGTGATCATCTCTCCTCTATGATGAGCACCTCTCCTCTGTGGTGAGCTCCTCTCCACTGTGGTGAGCACCTCAGCTCTGTGCTGAACTCCTCTCTTCTGTAGTGAGCTCCTCTCCTCTGTGGTGAGCTCCTCTCCTCTGTGGTAAGAACCTCTGCTCTGTATTGAGCACCTCTGGTCTTTGGTGAGCACCTCTGCTCTGTGCTGAACTCCTCTCCTCTGTGGCGAGTCCTCTCCACTGTGGTGAGCTCCTCTCTTCTGTGATGAGCTCCTCTTCTCTGTGGTGAACACTTCTCCTCTGTGGTAAGCACCTCTGCTCTGTAGTGAGCACCTCTCCTCTGTGCTGAGCACCTCTCCTCTGTGGTGAGCACCTCTCCTCTGTGCTGAGCACCTCTGCTCTGTGGTGAACACCTCTCCTCTGTACTGAGCACCTCTCCTCTGTGATGAGCACCTCTGCTCTGTGGTGAGCACCTCTCCTCTGTGATGAGCTCCTCTTCTCTGTGGTGAACACCTCTCCTCTGTGGTAAGCACCTCTGCTCTGTAGTGAGCACCTCTCCACTGTGGTGAGCACCTCTCCTCTGTGGTAAGCACCTCTGCTCTATAGTGAGCACCTCTGCTCTGTGGTGGACACCTTTCCTCTGTGGTGAGCACTTCTGCTTTGTGGTGAGCTCCTCTCCTCTGTGGTGAGCACCTCTGCTCTGTGGTGCATCAGCTTCCCCTCAAGCAATGGAACTGGCCATCGTGGACTCAAAGGCCTGAAACCACAAACCAAATGACCCTTTCCTCCTCAAAAGCCTGTTCTCAGGTACATGGTCACTGCAGCAATAAAGAAAAAAAAAAATGACTACAATGTTGAGTGTTGTTCATGATCTATCTTTTCTTATATTTTCTGTTAATTCTATATCTTTAATTTCTCTAATCTTCTACACCCATTGACACCTAATCAAAACATGGAATGACCATGTTCCTACCCATGGTATTCCTTTACTGTCCTTTCTAACCCATTGTCTATTGAAACCAAATTTCTTTGAAAAACCCATGTATATCCTTTCACATTTCCTAAACTTATAAAAAAGTGAAATGACCAAAAAGTTCCATCCCCTCATAGTCATTGAATACATTTCATTTAAACATTTCTAGTCAGGCACAGAGGAGCATGCCATGATCCTAGCTCCTAAGGAGACTAAGGCAGGAGGATCTCAAGTTTAAACTCAACCTGGTCAACTTAATGGGACCCTATCTCAAAGTACTAAAGAGGTGGTACTAGAGATACATTCAAATTGTCATTAAAATAAAATAAACACAAGACTTTTCTGCAAGAAAACACTCCATGACCAGGCTAAGTCAATCTCTCTGCTTGGAGCACCCATGGCCTCCTACACTCTACAAAAGTAATAAACTGAGTGACACCGTTGACTCCGAGCCTGTGTTCCTCCTGTTACTCTTCATGAAAATGTGGCTCATCCCATGTGTGCTGAAATGCCACAGTGCACTCCACAAATATGTACATCTGTTACACATAAAGGTAAAAAAAAAAAAAAAAGAGACTATGAGCCATCTTTATTCTATTTCATAAGCATAAAGTGGTTTTCAAAAGCATTGTTGCATGGTTGAGTTCACTAAATAAGGGATCGAGTTGCACAGACTCCTTTGTCTGTGAGGAGGGAAACCACATTCTTCATGAGATTGATAACGCACATGGATATGGGATTAATGGATGCTGGGGCCGGGGAGATGGCTCAGTAGAATAAGCACTTGCCTAGAATTAATGGATGCTTCCCTCCTGCTGCCTCCTGACCCCAGAAAATGATGCAGAAAGTCCTTTGAAAGCCACACACTGACCCAGTGTATCTGCTTCCCTAGGCTGGTCTCAGAAGCTACCACAGCCTTAGTGACTCAAAGACAGCAGAAGCCATTCTCTCAGAGTGCTCAATGCCCGAAGTCCAAACTATGACTTTCAGGACTAACACAAGCTTCCATGTGGTCTCTTCTGGGAGCACCAAGGAGCCATAGGTTTCCTTGACATTGCCGCTTCTGTGAGCCATGTGGATTGTGTGAAGGTGGCCCCTTCCTCATGGTTTTCCACCTCTGCTTCCCTCCTTGTGCGTGTGATGATTTTCATGCCCCCTCACTCCCAGGTCATAAATCACAGTCACTTCACTGGAGCCACCTGGGTCACCCAGGACCTATTCCCATCTCAAGCCTCATGCTCACCTGGGTCTACTAAGACCATAGCCTCCAGAGGACCAGAGAGGGGTGTGAGGGACAGTGACCAGACTGTCATCCTCAGCTACAGAAAATCTGTTACATTTTCTGTCTCTTGGAGAAGAAGAAAAATGTTGTTTGTTCTAAATCAAATCCCTCAGCCAATACATTTTAAATGCCTGCAACCATGAGTGTGGCTGCTTCTAGGGTTCTTTTACTGTAATAATTCAAAAATTTCATTAAGCTTTGTTATTGTTTTCTGAGTTCTGGGTTCACAGTTGTCTCAGAATGACTTTCATGAGTTACAGGGTGGGAAAAGCCACTTGGAGGAGGACTTCAAGGTTGTTTTTTTATCCTTATGATAGAACCTTTTTCTTGACTAACTCTGACATAGTGTTAGCAAGTGAATCTCACATAGTAATTAGGTGCCATAAAATTATTTGTAGATGATATACTAAAAATGAAATATAAAGTTCTGATTAATTTCCCTAAGTCATAAAAAATTATCCCGGACCCTCTAAAATAACTACTGCTTATCCAAACACAGAGACACAAAAACAAAAACTAAAAAGACATTTTTCAAATTTAAGAGGCAAATTTATTTTCTTTACAGTCTTATTTCTCTATTTACTTTCTCACCTTTATATGATTTTCTAGTCACTATGGTTCTATTTAGTTTGCTCCCTAGAGTTAATTGATTAGATTTTTCAGTCACCCTGTTTTCATGAAAAATCTGCGTTTCTTACCTTCCTTGTTGTTGAGACAAAATCCTCAGCACCCAAAGCTGGAGAGGAAAAGGTTCACAGCTTCTGGGTTTTTAGTCTATAGTGGGCTGGCACTAGAGCAGGGTGGCTTGGCCAGGGGATGTTGCTGAAGAATAGCAGCCCATGGCATGCAGGCAGGAGGCAGCACATATGCAACAAGGAGGGAACAAGGGATGACAAGCAGCAATGGACAAGCCTCCTCCTATCCCTTTTGTCTCGTCCAGGATATCCCCCCTAGGGCAGGTAGCACTCACACCCTTGAGCCCAGTGTCACATGCCCTAGATCTGGCCACCTCCAAAATCCCTACCTGTGACTACAAGAGACAAGGGGGACATATAGACACAAGCCCTAGCAATGAGCTTCTAGATGCTGCTTTCCCTTATAAAATTATAGTTAGTATAAAAGCTACTATCACTGCAACTGTTTTGAATAAAAATTCATACATACAAACATATTGACAGTTCACATAGGCCAGCGATGGTCAGCAGTTCCTTAGCATTACTATTCGCCAGGAGCCCTCCCACAGCTGTACAATGCTCAGCATTTGTACCCTTCAAAGACTTCATGAGAAGGAATCTGATGGTCAATGCTGAAGCAATACAAGACTGGACTTGTACACCATTCAAACACCTGCCTCTTTGATCTACATTTGACATAATCTGAAACAATGACCAGAAAAGCACTTCTATAACTTGCTTTTCATAATGAAGTCTAACTGATTTAGTTTTTGTTATTTTCCAAGTGTTGGATCATTTCTCAACACTTTTTACAAGTCGTTGTGTCTATGAGTACCTGCTAATCAATTATAAAGAAGACGTACTTAAAATTTTGTGTGTATCAAAGGAAAATCTACATTTAATTTTACAAAAAAGACAGCACCATGAGTTCCTAAAAGGCACTAACTTTATTGACTTGTGCTATTTTCAACATGCTCCTCCTAACTCAAGTGTTAGAAAGGCTGTCCTCGACACAGCTGCATTGGCAGGGGTGCTATGAGGTTTTTGGGTCACACAGCTCTGCCCTCACTTGGGGTGCCTGGGTCCTCCTGCCTCCTTTTCTTTGTCTTTTGTTTTCTGTGAGGTTCTGCGTGGGGGGTGTGCCCTTTGTCTTCTTACTACGTGACAGGGCAGAAAAAAAGCCCAGGCCATTCCTGGCTCAGCACTCCCGGGCTTCCCCTGGACTGTCAGAACTCTATCAGCTATTCACCATACAGGGAAACTTCCCCAGTTGCTATTGCAGCCTCATGAAATGGGCTCAGTCAGTGTCATTAGAGGCACACACGTAGTCAACTTCTGGTGAAATCAAATATACTTCATTGTTTATTCACTATTTATTTGCTCCATAAATAATTTGAGGGGATTGATATATAACCTGTATATCAACTTGTTAAATAAAAAACATACATTATTTTATTATGCTCAGTTCTGAGTCCGGAGCTACAGAGATAAATCACTAAATTACAGACAGATGAGCTATAGCTCCTCTGATACAAATCTAATATTCTTTCCTTACATTTGTACTGCAGTAGCACAATCCAATACAGAAGTATTATTATAACAAGATTATCTGAAATGCAGTATAATTTTCTAGTTGCTATGGTTCTATTTAATTTTCTTTCTATAGTTAATTTATCTAGATTTGATTTGTGTGGCCTGCTTGCATTTTCCTTGAAAAGCATGATTCCTCAGATGCTGCTTCCGTTGTTACACTGGGGACCACCAATCCTCATCTGCTCTGTTACTGAGAGACACTTGGGCTGGTGACTTAGCAGCCCAGAGTCTGAGAAGCTCACACCTGGGTCAGGTGGCTGCAAGCATCTGCCTTCATGGACTTGTCCTATTACAGCAGAAGGTATCACAATGGTGAGAACACATGTAGAAGGGAGAACCAATGACAGCAGAAACCAGAGAGGGTGAGAGGCTGTGTGGCCATCAGCTGGGTTCTGTCCCTAAAGATCCATCCCTCCCGGCACTGGGAACCAGTCGTGAGCACATGAGTCAAAGAATACATGCAACCATTTCCAAGCTGTAGTACCCATAATAAGATAGGATCCAACCCCATAACCACGTACTGGGAAGGCAGCCCAAGCCAGAGCAGCTAGGCATCCTCTTAGCATCGCATTACACAGGAATGAAAGATGAGGAAAGCAATTCCTGGTTGTGGGCCTGAGAGAAAACAGCAACTTTGGGCTACATGCTCTCCTCAGGGCCAGCACTGTGCCTGCTCCTCCTCCTACCTGCATAAAAGACCCAACAAACTCTCTTCTTCGTTTAAACTGGCACAAGTTCTGGGAGCCAAAAACATAAAATCATGAAATGGAAGAGAACCAGGAGATGAATCGTGCTGAGGAGGTGGCTCGGTGACCCTGGAAGTGGAGATGAGCAACGGCAGAGGACAGGAAGCCGTGGAGGAGGTGGAGAAGAAGCACGAACAACACGTGCGGAGGTGCACCTCCCCGAGTGACCCTCCACACGACCTTCTGAGGCCACCTCCCGCCGCCCACCCCTGTCCTGGAATTTGGGTGCATGTTTGCGCTTGGCACTGTGCCTGGGCACCAGAAACAAAGCAGACGCTTGTCTCCCTCCGTGGTGCTCCTGACCGCAGCAGTTCCTCCTTTTTCCCTCAACCCATGCTCCTTCCACCAAATGTCACTGAGCTCCTCTGGCCCTGCCCACTGCCCACAGAAGTGGCCATCACCTCACCCTGCTCTTTAAATTGAGCTCAGTGGCACAAATCTGGAGCACTGCTGCACTCAGAGCCACTCAGTCCAGCTCTCACAAACATTTCTTCTCTTCACACAACAAACGTCTGGAGCATCAACGTTTGTTATTCAAGTCTGTTATCTCTGGAATGGACTTCAAGAGCTTACATTAAAAATGAAAAATGAACTGAACATTGTTTCTGATTCCCTGGTCAAATCTGACGCCTTTGTCTGACTTACAGCACTATTTACAGAAGTGGAAGCATGAATAGAGCTCTTACCCTAAACACAGTCGCACGCCGGTCTATCCCAGTCAGCACTGCACAGGTCCAGATCACTTTCTCCAAATCCACAAACTTAGGAAGCACCGGTCTGCTGCCTTCTCCTTTCTCCTCGCATGGCTCACCTCTTAGTCTCCTGCAGGACGTCAGCAGGGCACCGTCCCATGGCTGCTCCTCAGTGATGGCGCTGCCATGTCTGCTTGCAGGAACCCTTCTGCCGCCTGCCACGGTCCAGCTGTGTGATGGGCGTTGCCTCTTCTGGAAGTTCTGGTGCAACTGTCAACTGCAGAGCTTCCTGGGATGGGCCATGCAATGCAGGCAGTGCCACATCCTTGCCCTCAGTCTTGCTATCGGTCCCCACGTGTCCCCCAGGATACTCCTCCATGCATCCATCAATTCGCTGGGCTGCCTATGTACTGTCCCCTCTCTAGTTCCAAACTACACACTTTAAAAACCTCATCCATCCTTGCTCAACCTATCCCAGCAGATTCCAGGCCTAGGCAACGTTTTTCCCTCCTGTGCCAGACTACTGTCTTCTAGGAAAAGCCTGTAAAGTGAACACTATCGTCATGAGACACCTGACCAAGAAGAGCACCAGGAGTCCCTGCTGCACCCCTGTGGAGCAGAGACCTGAGGTCCAATGGAGTGCCAGATGGCACACGTGCTTCCGCAGTCCCTGTGAGAAGGTGACTTCCTCTTCCAAGGGACTCTTCAGCCTCAGGCAAGGCAGGTAGCGGTGAACCTTTGATTTTCTTATTTGCTCTGTTTCATCACCAAGTGCAAAGGAAACCACCACATTTCTCATTTCTTTGTGCTTAGCAATGTGGGGTGCATGATAGCCATGAGGAATTCAACCTAAGTGCATACACACACACACACACACACACACACACAATCTGTCACATGCCAATTTGGCAAAGCCTCAGAGCTCCAATCCCAAGGTCTTCTTTCTTCTACTTGGACACCCAAAAGCACTCTGCCCAGAATGAGGGACCCTTCCTCCCAGCTCTGCAATGCTGACATTCCAACATTCAGATGCTTCCTTCAAATCCAGACTCACTGAATAGCTTACCTGGCATCTTTCATTTTTTTCAATTAGTACAGCCAATATTCATGGACGCCTATCATGTTTAAGTCCCTGTTCCTGCTGCCCACAAAGAGATTGAGTGCTTTATAATTGTACCACAAAGTAACAATCAGAAGCAGAATTAAATTTGTGTGTTCAGTTGATCCCTACTGACCTCACACACACACACACACACACACACACACACACACACACACACATGCTCTAGGAAGCCAGCAGGCAGTGGTTCCCCACCCTCTGAAAGTCAGCTGGGCAGCAGCAGCCTCCCTCCAGTGAGCTTTCTTCTGAAATTCAGCCACAGAAGGTGACCCCGCACACCCCAGGCCACTCCAGCTGAGGCAGCCTCTGCCAGCCTGTGTGCTCCAGCAGCCAAGCGCAGGGCTTCCCAGCATGACCCGTCAGCACTCTTCCCTTTGGAGAGCCTGCCTGGTAAACCTGGCTCTGCCTTTCTTCTGTAGCAAGTTCAGCTTTATGATTCTGAATTGACTGCAGAACCAGTGCTACCTAGGCTGATGAATGACACAACTTGAGTGAGTTCACTGTCAAAATCAACAGATAATCAGTGTAAGTCCCATAAGTATGCTGGGTAGGTCCGCTAATACTCAAGATAAGTCACAAAAGGAGAGTCTGAATTAATCTCAAAATGCTGCTAAAAAGCAAGTTCACTGTAAAAGATGACGCGAAAAATGATGGCTTCCCAGTGTGAATGGCTGCCCGTACAGCCTGGGTGTCAGTTCAGGGATGTTTATCTCTCCGGGCAGGGGCTGGAAGCCAGGCGTCACCAGATCACTCCTCCTATGCCCTCCTCCTTAGCTTGCAGACAGCCGCCTTGTCGTTGTGTGTTCACATGGCCACTTCTGCATGGACAAACATGATGCGTCTAGGCCGTAAGCTCTTCTCTTAAGTGCCCAGTCACGTGATCAGGGCTCATTGCTCCATTTTAGCTTGACCATCTCTGTAAAGACCTCACCCCCACTATGCTTACACCACATCCTGGGGATCTCAAAGCCAGGTCTTCAGCTTCTGAATCGGGAAGTACCAATTTCATCCTGGAAGCCTACAATACATATCCATGCTGGGGTCGTGAGGATTCTCTCCTCCGATGCTGGCAATGCCACTGATACCCATTCGGGCTGCCACTCATTCTCAAGGATCCTCACCTGGTCATCTCCTTCCCCAAGAAAGGTGATACTTCACCACTTCCCCTCAGTGTGGCTTAGCTGGTCAGGAATATGAAACACTCCCGTCAGTGGGCTGACACTTCAGTCAGTGCCTGCTGACAGTGCACACTTCTCAGTGCTTTGTCTGTCCACTCCTGCCTCTTTCTTTCTGTGACTCAATTCTATAATTTGGTATTCCCTCCCAATATATTTCCTGAACACTATGCTCCATCTTAAGTCAGATTCCTGGGAGACTCGGCTTATGACTTTTCTGAAAACAGATCTGATTATGCTGCAAAAGTTAGCGGGATCAGATCTTAAGGGTCTGTTGCATCATCTGCAGGCTCCCAGCAGAGGATGTGGGCCTTCAGCTGTGGGAAGAAGTGCAGTGTTAAGGTCCCCTTAGACCACAGCACTCTGCACAGTCAAACTGCATAGGTCAGAACCCCTAGGGGCTGTTTACATACAGTTATCACATCTAGATGTTCTTTATGACATAATGTGGATTTTAGAAGTCACAGAAGTGTGGAGTTTTTAGTCCTTGATAGATTTTCCCCAAGCATAAGTGAGCAGCGCATCTACTGCCTAAAAGAACATGAATTAAATGGGGAAAAGGCTCAGCACTGCAGAAGAACTCTGCTCTGGTCAGCTTTGCTTCTCTGAAGGAACAGAGGTGGCCGTATTTTCCCACTTTGGTTCTGATAGATGCCTCTGATGTGAATAGTAGACGACACCTTTGCTGTGATGCTTGCACACTTATTAGGGCTGAGTCTCAACACTAAAGCCTGAAGGCTTCTCTCCAGGCCAGGCTGACCCGAGCACCAGCAGGCACACCCCAGCATGAAGAGTCAGGACAGGCAGCAGCCCTAGAGCCTGTGGTCCACCAGAGGCCTCCCAGCACTGCCTTGCACCTGGTGAGCACAGGCCCAGCTCTCCTCCAGGCATATCACATCCATGCTCCCAAACTGTCTTCAGCTGAAAAACCAAACTCACAATCTAAAGGAGCTAAGTGCCCACAGGAGGAGCAGTGTATCCTTGTGTGAGCTTCTACCCTCTCTGTTTCCCAAGGTATTGTGACTTTGGGACCTCCTCTGTGCCTGTTGTGAATTAATCTGAATTGCAGTCTGACTTTCAATTTCATTTTCAAGAGAACAACAGTCAGGTGGCTTCTATCATGCGAGATGTCCAGGCTGTGCACTGATCCTTCTATGCTCATTGCCACCTCAGCTTGCAGACACGCATACACATTTGCATGTAAATGGCCAAAAAGGAAACAATGAAAGACAGGAGGAAGCCCCATGGGGCCAAGAACAGGTTGGCATCAGGGGCCCTGTACAGGCTTTGCAATGCACTAGCAATGAGCCCTTTCCCCTCGCTTCATACTAAACAAATATTGTAATGAATATGGTCATGTGTTTTCTTGATGTTTCATGTGACTATTAAAGGTGGATTCTCAGAAGAGCACAAAGAGGATTTCAACAGATGTGGTACTGGAGTAAACACTGACCAGTGCCATTCAGGTCTCCAGCAATAACAATTCACAACCCGGCACAGAGCCCACACAAAGCAAAGAAGCTGTCACGCCAAAGCAGAGGCTCTGCAATCTGTGTATCACATCCGTGCTCCCAAACTGTCTTCAGCTGAAAAACCAAACTCACAATCCAGTCCTCATATTGCTGAGTTTGTACTCTGACTCCTGTTCAAGGTGATAATTCTACAAAAAGAGTAGGATGTTTGGACAATGCCAGATTGCTATAAAAATTTCTACTCATTGGGGCTGGGGAGATGGCTCAGTGGAATAAATGCTTTCCTGACAAGTGCAAGGGCCTGAGTTCAATCTCCAGTTCCACAAAAAACAAAAGAAGAAGAAGAAGCTAAAAATTTCTACTAATTGATTCACTACACCTATGTTATGACAGACAGGTTACAAAGGTGGGCACAGTAACAAGGGTCTGTGTCTACTCTTTGGATGACGCAGCTCTGTGTAATCCACAGGAAAGGAAGGTGTGACATGACAGCGTGCCATCTCTCCTTGTAGGACACAATATGTAAATTGTTATGTGATCTTAAGTACATAAAACCTATTTCTCCAACATTAACAAAGATTAACATGGCAATCTACTTTTATCTCAAGATTAACAACACATCTAAAGTGGAAAAAGACAAAAATCCTTAACAATAAAGAATTTACTTTCTGAATTCATGTTTGGAATTATGAAAGAATTTGACATCGGTGTGAGAGCATTCCAGGTATGTGACATATTCCATACGTGGCAAGCCATGGTAATAGCCCAGGTACTGTGACCTTAGACATGGTTAGCCTGCCTTGAATGAGTTCTCTGCTTAGAACTTCACCCAGTAAAATATCAGGTGATGGATTTCAGTTGCTCAGAGGCAATTCCTCAGGTCCCGGTGGGTCGGGGAGGCCACCTTCCACGGTGCCACCCCAGTGTGATGGAGGCCGATCTAAGCTGTGCTGCTGCTGAGCTAGAAATCATCAGCGCCCCCTGGCAACTGCAAGCAAAGCCTTTGCTGCTCTTCTGCAGGAGACTGCACCTGCAGGTGGTCCTGGGCCTCTGCTCTGTGCATCCCAGGACTCAGACAGGTGACAAGAGGCCTCGAGGTCACAGCACCACATAACACTTCACAGGGATCACTAGTTCTGTGGTATCACCCCCATTTCTCATTAAGGAAAGAAACATTTTGTCTGACTAACTCATTTGCTTTCAGCCCACAAGTAGATCTTTCAAGCTGCTTGTCAGCTTGCTGGACACCAATTCTGCCTATTGACTTTCAAATGTTGTCAGAGTGACCTTTCGTCCTCTGTAGGAAAACGGATGCCCCTGAAGACCATAATGATGAGTGAAAGACACAGAGCTTAACTATCGCAGGGTGTCTCTTGCATGGGAAACCCCAAGCATAAATAAAACGGAAATTTAAAGACGGATAACAGGAAAAGCAAAGCTGGATCTTTTCCAAGAGAGAAGAGGACCCAGAGGTGGAGGAAGGGGAGTGGAAGGGGAGGAGAACAGAGAGTCTACCCCAGGCTCTCACCGTACTCATAAGAAACAAAGCTGAGGACTCCAACCAGATTCTTCTGAGGTAGAAATGATCATAGATAAACAGTGTCTTCCCTCTTCCCCTCTGATATTCTACCCTGAAGATATTACTTGGATAATTGGGGACAGTAGGGAATTGGGCTTTATTCAAAAGAACAAGACCAGAAGTGATAAACATGGAAACAAAAAAAGAAAGCTTAAAAGCCCACCATTTTTACTAGTTAGGAAAGAAAATTTAAGTGGATTGGTATTTTAACACAGCAAACTAAGTGGGCAATGCTTCACAGAACGAGAGGTCGGGCAAGGAGCCCACCCAGCCATGACCCAAAATACCGGGCTTCTCACCTCTGCCCTACGTGCTTCTCCCAAGCAGTAGGGGCACCCAGGGCTTGTCCTTCGTTTCTGAAGAAAAACTCACTCACGGTTCAGGTTCCTAGTGTCTTATGCTCAGCAGCAAAGTTACTTAGTAGTCTTGAGAGCTGCTTAACCGGGCTTCTTCACCAACGTCAAGCAACGCAAAAGCACTCTGTGAGTGCCCTTCTGCCAGAGAAGGCCTCACTTGTTTTCATTTGCATAGTTGAACTAAGAGAGGCTCATTGATGAAAATGCTTACATCTATCCTCTGTATTGGGGCACATTCCTAAACTTCAAAATTTCATACCCAAAGAACATTTAGTGTGTATTTTAGAATACTCAATGCTCTTTGGATACTATGCTCCTCATGTTTAGATGAACTATCATTATATTGGCTGATACAAGTTCAATACATATTTAGGGAAGAGGCTATGAATTGTATTGATAAAAGAACAGGTCATACTAATGTTCTTTTGCTGGCATAAGTCAAGCCTCAGCTAGCATTTACGATATTAATAGTGATAAAATCTACATTAACAAACAAACTCTATCTACCTGCACCAGATGCTCAATGAAAGCTTGTCAGAATCCCCAACTGAGATCCTTTATGGTACGTGGTATCAGTTACCATGGCAAAACTTTGAGAAGGAACGCCAGGAGGAGGATCCTGCTCCAGACACACCGCGCTCACTCCCACCCACCTAGTGAGGTGCTGTGTGCTCCTGGCACTCTCTCCTAGCAGAACTGCCTTCTAGTCTCCTCTACGGACTGTGACAGCCACAGGCACAGGGTGGTGGCACAGCATCAGGTGTCCCTGCTAAATGAGCTGCCAGATGGCCACACACCCACAAGAAAAGCCTTCATCTGAAATAGCAGTGTCTGGACTGGGAAGATAGCTCAGTGGTCTGAGCCTTGCCTAGAAAGCACAAGGACCTGGGTTCAATCCCCAGTACCACATGCTATGCTGGCCCCGCATCAAGCTGGCCACCAAAACCAGGCACAGTGGCACACACTTGCAATCCCAGCACTGGGGAGTCTGAGACAGAAGGATCACTATGAGTCAGAGTTGCATAGCAGGACCCTTTACCAAATAGATAAAGAGAATAGATGATGATGAAGATAGATAGATAGATAGATGATAGATAGATAGATAGATAGATAGATAGATAGATAGATAGATAGATAGATGATAGATAGATAGATGATAGATAGATAGACAGACAGATAGATGAGAGAGAGAGAGAGAGAGAGAGAGAGAGAGAGAGAGAGAGATTAGCAGTGTCCTTAAGAAAACCATGATCCAGAGTAATTTAAAGTAAAAAAAAAAAAATGGGACTATTATTTTCCCCAAGAAGGAAAAATTAAAAGGTTTGTAAGAAATATTATACAGAATCACTGGCTTCTAAGAGAAGAAGAGCAATTTTTGGACACAATAGCCAATGGCCAGATTGAATATCATTATTTAGACAAATGCTAACAGCAGATTCTCTGTGTCCATGAATTCTAACAGTCTTAAGTAAGAGAGGACTGTACTATCACATGCAGATATGTTTAATTTTTGTTATTTCAAAATTTAAAATATTCAGCTCCCATAAGTTATTAAAATAAAAAAATTGAGCTGATTTAAATTTGGCAAGTTAACAAATCAATTACATTATAAATGCAAATTGATAGCAATAAAATTTGCTGTTATATGTACATGTTTTAAAGCCAATTAACTCAGTGTACACACAAAAACCAATGCAAGTTACCCTTCATAAAGCATAAACTCAAAAAATTGAGTTGTTCCCAATTTTTTCTCTAAAAAACTGCCCACTAATTACATTTACACATCAGTAATTATTTGTAATACACATGACATTCATCAGATGCTAGGAAAGGCTAAAAAAGAAATATTTCTTTATTGTTTTATTTTCTAGAAATTCATGTTGCTGTTATCAGAATTTCTGGGTTTACTCATTTTGCTTTTGTATTTCTCTTACTGTGCAGTCAATGCTTGACTAAGGAGTTTAGATATGAAAGTGCATCCTAGTCCCTTCACTTCAGTTGAGCAGAACTCTGGGGGAGCTGACTGGCACGAGTGATGCCACGCACCAGGAGGCATTCCCAAGGCCTCGGTACTCTTGCCCTGGTCACACCCTCCACAGCCCAGCCCCGTGCTACCCAGAGCCTCGTGGTCCCTATTACCTCTCAGGATGGGCTGACAGTCCTGCTTGGCACAACAGTGGCTTTGAACATGGGGCCCCATCATTTCCTCACATCTAATCTCTATGTGACACAGTGACTTTTTCCAGTTAAAAATGTTTTAGAAATTGAAGCTCATTAAAATCCAGTGAGTGTCAGACTGGAGAGTTATCAAAAGAAACAAGAGGGCACCGGTCACAGTATCAGAAACAGGGTGAGGACAGGACCTAGGGTTTGACCCTCCGTCCAAGGTTCTCTTGCACACTAAGCATGTGGCTTACCAACTGACACCACTCACCGTGTCCTCCACAGCTTGACACAGTGCAACACGCCTCTAATCCTGCCTCCTCTGGAGGTCAGGGAAGGAGAATCATGAGTTTGAGGCCAGCCTGGGCAACTTAACTAGACCCTGCCTCAAAATAGAAAAGCATACTGAGGGTGGGAGGCATCTCCGCATAGTACAGAGTTGCTTACCATGCACAAGATCCTGGATTAAATCCTCAGCTCTGAAATAAAATGGGGAGAAGCAGAAAATGTGTGTCCACCGTGAGTTAAGGGAAACCTAGGCTAAGGCGCCTTCTACTTGTGTATTTTGTCTCCTCATCATGGTATGTGTGCTCCTAAAACATGTATTTTCTACCTTTTTCTTTTTTAGTTTGCTATGACATTTTTAGAGGGGACCTTATGGTATGACTAAACTCACAAACTCTGGAATCAGATCTAAGTTCAAATTCCATTTCAGCTGTATATTACTGCTTACCTTAAGGACTTAATTCATTCACTCATTCACTCTTCTATTTATTTCATTGTAGTAACTAAAAGCAGACAAGCTACCTGTGGGTACTGTTCTAGGTTTTGAGGTACAGCAGTATAAAAAGATCACAGAGCCTGCATTACTGAAGCCCAAGTTCTAGCGGAGCTAAGGCACTCTGCTGCAGGTGCTTGGTCAGCTGAGCTATCTCACCAGCCTGAAAACAAGTTTTTAAATGAGAAGTTTGGCAAAGAAATATAAACAATGCATAAAAGCAAGCAGAAATCCTCAAAATAAAAAAATATACTGACTGAAAGAGTCAATAGGAAGTTTAATAGAAAACTTCATCAAACAAGTATCAGTGAACTTGAAGACAGAACACCCGAAATTATCCAGAACAAAAGCACAAAAAAGAATTTAAAAGGCCTGTGGACACTATGAGATGCCATCAAGATAAGTAGCTTCATGTAATAGGAGTTTCATAAGAAAAAGGAAGGCAGGAAAGGCCTAGAAAGCTTATTTAAAAAACATAATGACAAAAGTTTCCCAATTCCTGGGTATGACAGCTCCACTAAGGTAGAGGAACTGTGGGTGTCTACACACCAATGTCACACAGACAGGAGCTCACCCACCCACCACAATCAAACTGAGGAGCCCAAACACAAGGAGAGGGCAGTGGGAGCAAGCCAGGGGCCAGGAGCGCTCACAGCCAGCAGGCCCACCGCGGTCTCGTGTAGCCTTCCCAACAGCAACGCTGCAGGCCCAGGAACGCACAGCACACTAGCAAGGCTGAGCATAGCCCCCCAACCAGGAACACTGTGCCCGGCAAAGCTGGGCTCCAGACCTGAGGGAAAATAAAAACCTTCCTAGCCAAACAAAAGCTACAGGAGCTCACCATCCACCCTCAGGCCTGCCTTGCAGGAACTGCCTAAATGACTAAGTTGAAATGAAAGCTGCTGAAAGCAGAGAAATGTGAAAGGAAAACTGAATGGCTTAAGTAATCCACAGTCACACCCCACAGCCACAGTCAGAATTCTCCAACCCTCAGGGTGGACCGAAAGCACTTTCACTCCTATAATGTGATTTTTTTACAATAATTTTATTGAGAAAGAAATAGCACTGAGAGTTTCAAAACAGGTTAATAGGACAGTTACAATAATTAATACATTGCATATTGTTGTCTTCATAATAGTTATTCACACTACAAGATGCAGCTATGATATCTTGTCTAAACACTATGATGAGATTTTTAAAGAAAAACTAATTCTTGAAAGACCAACTGTAGAGGACTGGGGAGATGGCTCAGTGGAATAAATGCTTTCCTGGCGAGCACAATCCCTGGTTCCCCCCAAAAAAGACCAACTGTAGAAACAATAGTTGGCTAAAGGGTAGAAATTACAATCACTTTTTTATATAATAAGGTTGCTCTCGGCTTATAAATCTGTTATAGGGATATGATGTTTTGAAGGTACCAAGACAGATTACATGATCAACATCAGTTTTATGCACAAATGAATTATCACAATGACACCAAATATTTTGTATAATTAATATGCAGTAATTATATATATATATATATGTGTGTGTGTGTGTCTGTGTCTGTGTCTGTGTGTCTGTGTGTGTGAAAAATATTCATGTAAATCTCACAGTAACCACAAAACAAAACCTGTATGCATCATACAAAGTACAAAAAGAAGATTCAAAGTATACATAACAGAAACTAATTAAAAATGAAAGCAGCAAGAGGAAAAAAATGGCCTACAAAAATACAAAGGAAATTAAATGGTTGAATATGTAAAAAACAAAGAAAAAAATTAATGTCTAACTATCCACTGCCTCAGAGTCATTTCACTACTAAAAAGAAATGCAAACTGAAATGGAAGGGCGTAAAGGATATTCCAAACAAATGCCAACAGGAAGACAGTGGGCATCCATATCTACAGCACACAGATTAGATGCTACATCAAAAGCTGCAAAAACTAGAAAAAGATGTCATAATAATAAAGCAATCAATTCACTAAGACAATATAACAGTTGTAAATGTGTATACACCAAAATGGAAAGAGCCTAAATACATTGTTTAAGCAATTATTATATCATCTGAAGGGAGAGATCAAATGCAGGACACAAGAGTAAGTCAATTCATTATTCCGCCTTCAACAGAAAATTGATGAAGAAATGCTTGAGTTGAAATGGACTTCTCAACAAATGGACCCCATGTTCTGTCCAGCAGCTGTGGACTGGGCATTCTCCTCAAGCTCCTGTCAAATATTGCCTAGGATAAATCCTACTGCAGTCTTTCAAATAAATCTTCAGTTTAAGAGATTCAAAGTCACATAGATTATCTTTACATATCATAGTGGGATGAGACTACAGGTCAATAAAAGGAAACAACTTAGAAAACACACAAATAAGTGGAAATTCCCAACATGCTCCTAAACAATCAATAGGTCAAAGAAGAAATAAAAAATGTCTGGAAACAAATAAAAAGAGAGACATGACATAGCAAATTTATTGAATGCAACAAAAACTGTCCTGAGAGAAAATTTTATAGCAAGAAATACCTATCTCAAAATATAAAAGAGCTTCTATAAACAACCAATGGTCCAATTCAGGGAAACAGACAAAGAACACACACTAACCCACATGAGCAGAAGGAGGGATGAACAAAGATAACAGATAGAAATGAGGGGGGAAAACAAAGAAAAACATTAACAAAGTGCAGAAGGGTTCCCTTTTCCCCCAGACCCGCCCACATTTGTAATCAGCTGACTCTGATGAGAGCCATTCTTTCTGGAGCAAGTTGGACTCTTGATGTCACCTTAATTTGCATTTCTCCTATGACCAAACATTCTTCAGATGCTGCTGAACACTTTTTCATTCATTTATTTGCCATTTATACTCCTTCATAAGAAGGCATTTAGAAAAATATTACCTGCCAACAAGCTGGATAATGTAGAAGAAATGGCTAAATTCCTAGGCACAAAAATTTACTGATGGAATTATGAATACCAAATCAGAAGATCAAATAGATTGAATCAGTTATTAAAAATCTCCTATCAGTGAGAGGCCTAGGATGGACCAGAGTCACAGCTGAGTTCTACCAAGTATTAAAAGAACATATGAAAATTCCTCTCATACTTTTTCAAGAAATCAAAGTAGAAGAACAATCTCTAAACTTACATTACCTGACTCCAACACAAGAGAGGGCACTAAAAGAAATTTATAGGCCAAGGTTCCTGATGAAGATAGATGTTAAAATCCCCAGCTCAAGGCTAGCAAGCTGAATTTATCAACACACTGAGGGAGCCATTCACCATTACCAAGTGAGATTTGTCCCTGGGATACAAGGACTCAGTATGTGCAGAACAGTAAAGAGTACACTACACTTACACGAGATAAATAAAAACTACATGGTCATCTAGCAGATGTATAAAAAGTACTTGGCAAGCCTCAACACATTTGTGTAATGAAAACTCTGTTGATTAGGTTTCGAGAAGCCTAATCACAGTGTGTCTTAACACAGTAAAGGTCACACACAGTAGACATTAGCCAACATCTCGCTCAGTAGTGAAAACTTGAACACGTACCTTCTAAGGGCAGGACAAGAACACTGCTATGACCGCTTCTTTTCTAAAACTCAGCAGAATTTTTATAAACTAATGACAAACTATCTAAAACCAAAATTAAGAAAGAAGTGCTATTGAAAATAGCAAGAAAAATAAATAAAATAAAGTATTAAGACATAAATTCCACCAAGGAGGTAGAAGGCCCACATACTAAAAGCTATGAAATATTGATGAAAGAAAGTAAATGTAAATAATTGTAAAGGTATCCTATGTGTGAACATTGGAAGATATATCTTTAAAATGCTCATGTTGCCTAAAAGAATTTACAAATATTGTGTGATTTTATCAAGATTTCAATGTCATTTATCATAGCAATAGAAAAATATTTTTAATATGAATAGTAAAGACAAAAGATTTTTAAAAAGTAGGAGTGTCACATTTCTTGCCTTCAAAGTACTTTATAAGGCAATTGTAATGAAACCAGCATGATCCCGGCATAAAAGAGACACTTCCACCAGTGGAACAAAATAAAGAACCAGAAAGTAGCCCATGTGTTTACGGCCAATTGATTTTTGACAAAGATGCCAAAAAGAAGGATCCCCTAGAATGGTGCTGTAACAGTAAAAAAAGAAAGAAAGAAAGAACAAAACCAGAGCAGCCTAGATGGAACCAGGAGATGCTAAGCAGAGGGAGGCAAGTGGGGCTCAGAAGGACAAATGCCTTGCATTCTTACTTAGTCATGAAAGCTTAAACTTTTCATCTCATAAATGGTAGAACAGCTACCTAGGGGAAAAGTCACAGAGGGACAGTGTAGCCAGTGATAGCTACATGGCTGGCAGGACCACACTGGGACGGGACAATAACTTGTGTTCTACAGCATGGTGTCACTATCCTTGACAGCAACTAACTGTATATTTCAAAACCACTAGTACAGAGGATTTAAAAGTTACCAACATAGATGATAGATGCTTAAGGTGGCCAGTGCATAGCAATTACGTGGTTCTGACATTCACATTGTAATGTCTGCACTGAAATATCATGCTGTACCACATAAAATATATTAGGTGCATTTTTCAAAAATAGAAAAAAATAAAAACAAGAACTTAAGAATAAGTGATGCTAGAAAATCCAGTTACCTACATACAGATGAATGAAATTAGGTTCCTCTCACTTCATATCTCAAAGTAGATGAAATACCTTTCAATATAATACCCAAAGCTGTGAAAGTATTAGAAGAAAACAGGAGAAATGTAAAAAATTGCTCTGAAACATTAGTTTTACCAGTGATGTTTTAGATATAATAACAAAATCACAGTCAACAAAAGCAAAAGTCAAAAAGTGAGATTATTTCAAAGAAATAGGGTATAGAAAGATGAGTACTGATCAATCTCACTTTTATGTGAAATCTAAAGAAGTTGAATGCACAAAAGTACAGAACAGAACCATAGTTACAGAGGCTGGGTGGAGGTTGGAATTGCATCGAAGGCATAAAATTTCTGGATTTCAGATAAGACAAGTTGTGAAATCTATTGTACAGCACGGTTACTATGATTGATAATTTATGCAATATATGTTAGCTTCTTGTTGCACTGACAAAATGACTGAAATTATCAACTGAAAAGGAGAAAAGGCTGTGGCTAGTTTCAGAGTTCTCAATCCATGGTAGTTGGATGCATTGTTTTTGAGCCTATGCCTATGGTAAGCCCTTGTCTATAGCAGTGAGTGTACAGTGGCCCAAAGTTGCTTTAGTGCCACACCCCCCAATGACCTCACTTTTTCCCACTAGGCCACACCCTCAATGACCTCACTTTCTCCCACTAGGCCATGTCCCAGTGACCTTATTTTTTCCCATAGGCCACGCCCCAGTGACCTCACTTTCTCCCACTAGGCCATTCCCCCAGTGATCTCCTTGTTCCCATTAGTCTCTCCCCCACAAATGCTCCGCCCACCACCCAATAGCACCACAGACCATCAACTAAGCCCTTAACAGACCAGCTTCTGGAGAATTTTAAGATCCAAAGTATAAAAGCATACATGAAAATAACTAGAAATAAATTACAAATATCTGAGAAAATATAATTAGTAGCAAATATGGCATTGTTAATTAGGATGCTATCATTTTGTTATATAAATTAATTAAAACATCACATAGTATATAATATATGAAATTATTTAATGTTAAATAAATGCTAGTATTCAAAAATAAACTATCTTACACATGTTTTAATATATTTAGGACACATGGAGTATTATATTGATGAATTTAGACTTAAGGGTCAACTTGCTTGGATTCAAATCCTGTTAACATTAAACCCTGGGAGAATTAAATGACTTGACACACATAATGTCATATCCTCACCACCAAGCCTGACACATGCAACAAGCCATAAAGTTTTTAAATTTACTTTGTATAGTCTTCTTCCCTTGAGTGCTTTGCATGACACGTAAATCATGCTGCACATGATGTGTTGCAGTTCAAGTTTATGAGGAAATAAATTTATGAAAGTACACATAATTTATAGGATTAGTTTATAATGTTCATCCAAAAAGTCAAACGCAGAAGAGTGCACGGTGCCTCCACACCAGAAACCCAAAGACTCCAGCTGAAAGCTGGATCCAGTGGAAATGTCTGGTGTAAGTCCAGCTGAAGCCCTAGAGCCCACCACCGTGCCTCATACAAGTCTGTATCGAAGATCGACACTGGGAAGGCCTGCAGGTCAGTGGTGGAAGCTGGGAATTTGCACCAGGGGTGGTGAAGGATCTGTGTCAGTGGGCTGAGGGATCTGCACTGGAGCAGGAAGGGAAGCTCAAGCTAAAGACCAGAGCTCCCTGGAAAGAACCACAGCCATCCTCAGCAACAGTGAGCACCAGAGCCCCTCCGTCGATGAGAACAACAGAGTTCAAATCAGGAACAACAACAGGACAAGCTTCTCCAGGAGGATCGACAGCACCGGCTTCCTCTCCTGTTCTTTTATGCTGCTGGCAACAGTCCTCAGGAGGGCCTTCCACACCCAGCGCCATGCTCACTCAAGTCATCTGGGGGTTCCAAGGTGACTGTAAATTAACCCACCACAGGAGCTGTTTAAGTAGTTGAGGGGCGACCTGTGTGTTGCAGTCTAAATAGTGCCATGGCATTTATTTCTTCATAGCAGGCTGGAGCCAAAAGCCTAAGCCCAACAACACCAAACTCAAACTGTCATGCATCCAATTCCTTTAAGTCTCAAGTCACCCAGTTTTGATTACTCAGAGCCTATCTAATTTCCATACCCTACAAAGCAGCACCCATGTCTGCTAGCTATATGCCACACAAGACCTGTCTATATGGAGCACTGTGGATCGTGCCCATTACCCCTCTCCCACCTTGCTCCTGAGAGTCCCAGGAGGACAGACTCCTACATTCCCCCCACCTCAACCTGAGTGTCTTCCTTAACTCCCCTCTGGAGAGGTGTCTCTGTGCTCTGGTCTCTGAAAGATCTGCTGTGGGGAAAAGGGCTGGGGAGGTAGCTCGGCAGACTAAGCACCTGCGTAGGCAAGCACAGGGCCCAGGGTAAGACAGGTGACAACACATGCAGTGCCAATCCTGACCCTGGGTATGCTGACGTGGCCTAGTCTAGGTGTGGTCATGCATGCATGTAATCCCAGCACTGTGGAGGCTGAAAGCAGGACAATCACTAGAGTCTGAGCTGCATAGTGAGAACCTGGACCAAATACATTAAAAAAGAAATCTGTTGTGGGGACACATTTCTCCTGAGTGGGAGTCCTTTCTGAGTGCTGCCCAAATAAATCTTCTGCATTTATTCTCCTCATGATCCTATTCCTTGCATTACTGCCCCCAAATTAGTGCACTGAGAATTCATGCACTATATCACGCATTGAGAATCTCAGTAAATTTGAATACAACATACTAAAAAACACAGTTAAAACTTTTCTGAAAGTGTGGTATGATGGTGCAAGCCTGCAGTCCCAGCACAAGAGGCCGAGGCAATAGGATTGCCATGAATTTGAGGCTAGCCTGAGCTACATGGTGAGTTTAAGGTCAACCTTAACTAATAGGAAGACCCTGTCTCAAAAGAAAATCATAGGTTTGATGCCCAGGCCTGCCTTGCCAGCCCCGTCCTTGGAGCCTGCTGAAATGGCAATTGAGACTGGGCGTGGTGGCACTTGCCTGTAATCCTAGCTGTTGGGAGGCTGTAAATGGGTGGATCACTATGAGTCCAATCTAGTAGTGAGAACCTGAAAACCCTGTGCACCTTCCCCCCAAAAGAAAATCAAATTCAGAGTGAAAGGTAATTAAGAAAAATGAATTCTTTTTACTAACTTTAAAATACTTTGAAACATTGGCCAACTCTCAATTTTTAAAGTCTAATTATATACTGTCCTGTTTCTTTTTTTATGTATTTGGTATAGGGTCCAACTACACAGATCAGACTCAGAGAGATCCTCCTGTATCAGCCTCCCTAGCAGTGGGATTACAGGCGTGCGTGACCATGCCTGGATTAGGTGACTGGCTCAGCGCGCCCAGGGGAGGGGCCAGGATGGCCTGTGGCACCAGGCAGGTGCTTAGACCACTGAGCTATCTCCACAGCCCTGTCCTGTTTCTTATCATCTCCATTCAAACCTGAATACAATCTCTTTCTTTGCCTAGAATCACTATTATTCTCAGCCATATTTTTCCTCAACAACAACACAAATAAAGCTCATTCTTTGTCAAGAATCTAACTTCTCACCCTCCACTGTTGAAGAGCTTTACCATTATTTCCTTGATTCAAAACATAAGCATCAGCGTCAAATTTAAAATTAGTATTTCTAGAGGATGATGAGTCTTCGCGTGCACACTTTAGCTCACTTACGTAATCATCGATAAAATCAATTATCACTGCAAAATTCCTGCCAGCTTTTCCTAGCCTTTTGTTCAATACAAAGTAAATTGCTGCCAGTCCTCTTCCCTGCCGTGGCCATGTCTCTGCTGTGAACCCCTACAGACCCTGCCACTGTAAGGGTGTAGCTTCCACCTGAAATCTGGGTTCAGCCATGTGATTGCTTAGCTGATGTGACATTTGCCGGCTACAACAGAAAGCAAGGTTTAAATGTGCTCACCGATTAGCTCGCCCTTCTCCGTTGCCTCTGCCTGGCCCTGTGAGCATACCCAGGCCTGCCTACTGTGCATGAGCGGCACATGGATACTGCTCGGTTGACCCGCTGCCCAGCTGCAGCCATCCTGGTCAGACACCAGTAAGCCTTTCCTGAGCATGAGAACAATCCCAGCAGGAGCCTGCTGAGCTGCGGATTCTAACCCCATTTGACCCCAGATGCATGAGAACTTTTAAAAAAATCAGTAGGACCAAACTACTGAGGAAAACAAGTGAGCAGTGAGTCCTGATGCTCCAGAGATTTAATGCAAGTGAAAAAAAAGCCCCACCTTCCAACAAATGCTAATGGGTAAAGTGAGACTAACATTTTCTACGTCGCAGTGAGCAGTCGGCCACCGCATTCCTTGAAACACAGAACCTTGAGATAACCTTTTTTCAGCTAATCTTGCTAGACTGATTCCTGTAGATTGTACTATTCTTTTCCTGAATTGCGCTATTGGGAAGGGAATAATGAAGACTCCATGGTTCTATATCTGGATTGCAAGACTTCCATGAGAGCGGCCTCTAGTCCCTGCTGCGCCTCCTCCTGCTGCTTGGCCGCTATGACCTGAGCAGCCTTCTTCTGCTGTGCCTTTCCACCATGCTGATGCTGCCGTCTTGGAGTCAGCCAGCCACGGATGGCGCCCACAGAAACTATGAGCCTGATAAGCCCTCCTCCTCTGATCACGTCGCTGTGTCTCCAGTGAGAACGTGGTCTTGTAGTCCACCAAATGTAAAGCTTCTCCCACCGACAGGCCCCCTCCCCGCTGCCCCCGAGCGCACACCATTGTGCGGGTCCTCGGGTCTTCGTCTGCACACACATCCACTGCTTCACGCTGCCTGACCTCCTTCTTCATCTTCCCCCAGCTCCTACTGGATGAGAAGAACTCGACTAAAACGAGGCCTCCTCCGTGGGAACCTCCCTGTGTGTTCTTAATTACAAAACCTGTGCCTTCACGCGCCATGTCTCAGGAACAGCGTCCACATGAAACGATTCCTTTGAACATCTTTGCAGAATACACCACTTCACATACATCACTCTGCAGTGCAAAACCAAAACGGCGCTATCACTGAAACTACCACCTGCTCCCAAAAGTATGTTAATTATATATTACAATACATCTAATAAGAATAACAACCATGACAAGAAACAAGTACTATTTCTTAGACTCGTAGTTAAGTACTTCACATAGACTAATTCTCACCATACTCTAGCAGGGTTTACTTTCCTTTTGAAATATTTTTACTGTAGCAAATCATATAGAACATGAAATTCACCATTTTACACCCTTTAGTAATTAAATTAAGCAGTTCTGAGTACTACTGCCACACCACTGCATGACCACCACCACCATCCATCTCTGGACTGCCTTCCATCTTGCAAACTGAAATTCCAAACTCATTTAAAAATGGCCCGATCCCCTCAGCCTTCAAAATGTGTGCTCTGCTTCTGTCTCGGTCACTCTCATGCCTCTCTGTCTTGGTTCCTTTCTTCCTGCTGGGATAAAACACCTGACACCCACAAGTTAAAGGAGGACAGATTTACTTTAGTCCACAGATGGCTGACTCCAAGGCGGGGAGTCTAGTAGAGAAGAGTGGCAGAGGATAAACAGCCTCCCTTCCCTCTTTGTCCCATTCAGGCCACAAGTGTCTCGGCTGGTGGCACTTACAGCCAGGGTGGGGCTTCTGCCTTTGCTAAATCCATTCAGCCACACACAGCACTGTGCTAATCCAGTCAGCAGCCCGGTCCCACACCAGAGGCTCCCATGCAGGACCACATGCCACTGACCTGGCCACCCCAGAAGCCCATCTGGAGAGCACGGGGCTTTAGGAGACATTTCAGACACCTCAAGCAGAATCTGTGCTTTTGAAGTTGGGTTATGCTGCTAAGACTGCCCTTAAAATTAATCCATGTCAGAACTTTCCTCCTTTTAAATCCTGAATAACATAGCATTCATACCCCCATGCACACACGCTACATTTTATTGCATTCATCTGTTGATGGGTACTTGAGTCACCTCCCCATTGCAACTGTGAACATCAATACCCAATACGATAAGCATCAACAGCCAAGTATCTGTCCAAGTCCTGTTTTCAATTCTCGGGTTAGATGCCCAGGCTGTTGGATCATAAGCTAATTCTATATTTAATTTTTGAGTAGTCATCATACATTTTAATATTTTATATTCTATCAATAATGCAGAAGAATTCTAATTTTCTCACATCCTCATGACTTATTTTCAGGAGTTTTTTTACAATTGCTGTTGTAACATATATGAGGTAGAATCTCGTGTTTTTCACTTACTTTCCTCTAATGATTCATGACTGAGCATCTTTTTACCTGCGTACTGACTACACATACCCTCTTTGGGGAAATGTCTTTTCAATTCCTTTGCATATTGTTTGAATTAAATTGTTAGTGCTTCTGTTTTTCAGTGTCCAAAATTCTCTATATATTCTGAATATTTTATGAAACATTTGAATATTGGGAAACACATCACCATTTTGTGAGATATTTCATACTGTGTTCACAGCAACTTTTTATCCACAAATATCTTAACTTTTACAAAGTCTAATTCGTCTAGTTTTTTTTTTTTCATTTTGTTGCATGTGTGGATAGTGTAATATTTTTTAAAAATCATTGTCAAAATCAGTGTCAAGAAGCATTTGCCCTATGTTTTCCTCTAAGGTTGCAGAGCCTTAAGTCTGCAGGCCTTGAACTCACCAGAGGTAACTTTACATATCACAAGCGGGAAGAGCAGATTTCATGCTCTGCCTGTGGACATTTACTTCTTCTGTCCATTCAGCCAAGTGTGCAAGTGCTTGCTCTTGGCTTTCTCTTCTATCTACTGATGGAGAACTATGCCAGCACCACACTATCTTATTTTTATTTTCATTTTTGGCACAACCGGGGATTGAACTCAGGCTCTTGCACTTGCCAGGAAAGCACTTATTCTACTGAGCCATCACCCCAGCCCCCAGACTATTTTAATGATTGAAACTTTGTATTAAGTTTTGAAATAAGTAAGGGAATCCTGTAAATTTGTTATTCTTTTTCAAGACTATTTGATTATGCAGTTTCCTTTGATTTTTCATGTGACTTTTGGGTACATTTTCTATATCCACAAAAAAAATGTCCTTGGCTGTAGATGATCTTCACAACCATACTACATGTATCAATCCATGAAAATAAGGTGTCTTCTATGTTGTGTCATTAGACTTGTAATTTCCATGGTGCAAATCTTTCATTTCCTTGGATAAGTTCATACCTAACTATATTGTTCTTTTTGTTATTATAAATGGAATTGTTTTCTCAATCTCCATTTTAGATTAAAATACAATTTGATCTTCCTGTTTTCAAGTATATCATGCTACTTCACTAAATTCATTTATGCTGAAAGCTTTTTGAAGAATTATTAGGATTTTCTACATATCACATCATCTTCAAAGACTATTTGACACTTCTTTTTTTTATTTGATTAACTTTTATTTCATTTTATCGAATTATTCTGATTAGAATTCCCAGTGTTTAAACTGGTAAAAGTGGCTACTATTGCCTTTTCCTGGTCTTAGTGGAAAAGTCTTTGGTCTTTGACCACGAATTCTGATGTTGTCTGCAATGTTTTTACAGGTGACTTTTATTGTGTTGAGTTAGCTCCTTATTTCCAGTATGTTGAGTGTTTTTATGAAAATGTGTTGAATGTTGTCCAAATTTTTGCATTGGTCGACATCACCATGTGTGTCACTCTGCTTATGCGGGGTATCACATGTGCCTTCCCCCCATGCGGCCTGCTTGCACTCCAGCAGCTGCAGTGTGTGGTGGTCTGTAATCATTCGAGTATTCTATCAATCCTGGAGGAAGTCAGCTGGCTTGTATTTGTTGGGGATTTTGCATCTGTTGTTATAAGGGATAACAGCTCACAGTCTCTTGAAGTATCTTTGCCTACTTTAGTGTCAGGGTAGTGCTAGTCTCACAGATGAGCTAAGTAGTGCTCCTCTACCTTGCATGTTCTGGAAACGTTTGAGAAGAATTCCTGTCATTTCCTCTGTAAATGTTGGCAGAATTCACCCACAAAACCACAGATACATGAATTCTCTGTGTCGGGATACTTGATTGCTGATCTTTCTATTCTCTTACTATTTTGTGCTGATAGAGGCCTTCCTTGGGCTTCTGTAAATTTTCTCCTGTCTGCATCCAAATTTTGACAAGCTGAACTTCTATTCAAGGTTCTCTTTTTTGTTTCTTTTTAAGTTTTTGTTCCTTTTTTGACCCTACCATTTTGCTCATGCATCATTTTAACTTTCTCCGCATCTCTCTTTGATTGTTAGTATTTCTAAGGCATTTATCTTTAAGTTTTATTATATATGCCATCTTTCTTTTTTAACGGAGAGTACAAATTAGAATTAAAACAGAAAAAAATTATAAGTGACACAGATTTTCACTTAACAAAGTAATATGTATTTCACAGTATTTGTTGTCTTCCAACCAGTTATTCATATTACCAGAAATATGCAAGTAAAACTGGAAAAAGAAAGAAAACAAAGAAATATATAAGAAATTAAAAAGACACAAAGGAGAAACAATTGGAAAAAGGAGGTGAAACTAATTAAATCACTAACTGCTTCTGTCCACAGATCGGCAGAAATGCACAGTACAGTTGTCCGAACCATCCTACTTACATACATAGACAAACCTCTTTCTCTCACTCCCTCTCCTGTCCTTCGCCTCAGCTTAGTCACTCTTACCGTTTCAATAAGTTCATTCCTTTTTATCCATGTCTGTTGTACCTTTCAGATTCCACTTCTTTCTCTCAGGTTCTCAAACTATGGAGACAATACAATGCTTGTACATGTGGGTGTGATTAATTTCATTTAAGACTATGTTCTCGCCCAGATCCCGCCCACGCCCACACAGCCCCAGGGACCGGCCTGAGACAGTGGCGGCCTCCAGGATTCCGCCGCAAGCCCTCCCAGTGAGTGGGAATTTCCACGACTCACAAGGCTTCCCAGATCAGAGTGTGTGGTGAGTCTGAGGGACAGCCTTCGGCTTCTTCCCATGCGCACTAAGCAGATCCCCACACCGAAACCCTCCAACCTAGTGACCGGCTTGAAACCTCAGGGCCCACTCACCAGCACCTCCCCCAATCCCCTGCCCTAAATCCTGGTGAGCGAATGGGAATATCCCAGACTAACTGGGCATCAAAGTTCAGCGAGTGTAGAACTCCAGGCCTGCCATGTGGGAGACACATTTCCCAGGGATTCCCTGCTCCCTCACCCCCCACGGCCTGGTGAGAGCTCCAGGCTGACCTCAACAGAGAAACAATTCCCAGCGATCCGCGGTCCCACCCCACAGCCCGAAACCCAGCTCAGCCCAGCCTGTGAGTGAGGGCTCCAGGCCAGCTGCGCCGGAGGGATCTTGCCCAGCCTTCTCAGGTTCTTGCCTGTACACCCTGTACTGCTGACTCAGTATAGCCTACCCAGTGAATAAGATCCTCCGCTATCCTTTTGGGAGCCTAGAAGACCCACCAAAGCCCAGGCCCTCCCACCTAGAAAGCAACTTGGCTGAGACAGGAGGGCCGACTCCAGCAACTTTCCGGACCCTCTCCCCAAAGTCAGCCAAGACAGTGGGAATTTTCACTCCTTGCTCTGCATCCCAGTTCAGTTCATACTCGCCTGATCAGGGAACCAACGGAGGGGAACCACAGGAGCTGCTGCAAAAAAGAAGTGAACACAACACGTAGGTCCAGCATAGACATACCTGGATGATCTCAAACTTAGTAGACTGGCACCTGAATCTCATTACACACTAAGGTTATAGCTACACCAAAGGTCAAAGGTCAGTGCTATACAAAATGACAAGGACAAGAAGAAAAACGCAGTCTCAGGCCTTGAGTCCACCAGGAAGGGCAGAGGACACTAGCACAGCTGCTATGAATGAATTTACAGATGCAGCAGCAAAGGAACAACAGCAGAAAGCTATAGAGGAAATAAAACGAGAAGTAATTCCCCAAATTAAAAAAGAAATATCTGAATACATAGCACCTGAAATAAATAATCAATTCCAGAAACATTGGGTTGAAAAACAATGCTCACCCAGAACAAGTGCAGAGTGCACTATTCCAGCTGAAACGTATGAATAAACAGCATCTGAAGCAAATAAACAACAGCAGAAAGTTCATGAGGAACTCAAAGCAGAAATAATTTCTGAAATCAAAAAAGAATTATTTAAAAAAAAAAGAATTCTTTGAAATCATAGCATCTGAAATACAGAAATATACGGAGGAAGCCCAACTTGGAAGAAACTCTGCAAAAAAAGAATTAATAACTGCCTCTAAAGAAGACATGGACAAAAATATTGAGGAGATCAGAAATACGATGGATTCCTTGAATGAGCAATACAGAAAAGAAATAGAATGCATGAAACAGAGTCAAAGAGATGTAGAAGAACTAAAAATATGAATCACGAGTCTACAAAACCGTTTGAGTGAAAGTGAGGACAGAGTTTCAGATCTTGAAGATGCCGGTGCGGCTAGTGAAAAGATGAGAAAGGATCTCATAAAAACGAGAATGCAGGAAAAAATAATCCATCATCTGCAAGATGAGGCCAGGATGAACAATGTGAGAATAATTGGTATCAATGAGAATGAACGAGTCAATACAAATGACATAAAAAGAATCTGGAGAGAAGTGATCACAGAAAACTTCCCAAACATGAGGAAACAATCCAACATTCAGGTAACGGAAGCATGCAGAACACCAAATAACTTCAAACAAGTAAAAACACACCAAGACATATAATAGTTAAAGATCCCAGAAATCCAACACAAAAATAATATACTGATAACTGCCAGAGAGAAGAAGCAGATCACATTAAAAGAAAAACCTGTCAGAATTAGAGCCGACTTCTCTACACAAACACTGAATGCAAGGAGAGCATGGAGCAGAGTTCTTCAACTCCTACAAGAAAATAAATTCCAGCCCAGATTATTACAGCATGAAAAACTCTCTTTCAAGTTTCATGGAGAAGTGAAATACTTCCATAACAAAGAAGAACTAAAGAATTTCATGATGACAAAGCCATCACCTAACAGACTGCTGAAAGATATTCTAGAGAGAGACCACAATGACCAGAACTCCATGAATGAGAACAGAAGGAATGCCCTAAACAGGCCAGACAATTAAACACAGGATTAAAAATGAGTAAACAACACCAGATAAATATGACAAACATAAGTCATCACATTTCACTTATAAGCATCAATGTAAATGGACTCAATTCTCCAATTAAGAGAAATAGACTGGCACAGTGGATTAGGAAACAAAATCCAACAATATGCTGTATACAAGAAACACACTTAACTCAAAAGGACATTCATAGGCTCCAAGTCAAAGGATGGAAAACAATACTACATGCCCCAGCACCTCAGAGAAAAGCAGGAGTAGCAATTCTGTTCTCAGACACTCTCAACTTCAAACCAAGAATGATCAAATGACACAAAGAAGGCCACTATATATTAGTCAGGGGAAAAATTCAAGAGCAAGAAGTAACACTCATAAATATCTATGCACCAAACACAGGAGCACCAAAATATGTAAGACAAATCTTAACGGACATGAAAAACCTAATGTCTAAGACCACAATCTTAACAGGAGACCTTAACACACCCTTATGTCAAAAAGATAGATCAACCAGACAAAAAATTAGCAAGGAAGTAGCAGAACTGAAGCAGAGCTTGGAACAAATGGACCTGGTGGACATATACTGAGTGTTCCACCCAAGCACGGCTGAATACACATTTTTCTCAGCTGCACATGAGTCATTTTCCACATACTAGTCCAGAGATCATGCATAAGTATATCCAAGAAAATAAAATTATCCCATGCATATTATCTGACCATAGTGCAATGAAACTGGAAATAAATGACAAAAGAAACCAGAAAAACCTGCTAAATTCGTGGAAACTAAACAACACCCTACTCAGCAATCAATGGGTCACAGAAGAAATTAAACAAGAAATCAACAATATCTACAATTCAATGAAAATTCAACCTCAAATTACTGAAATCTATGGGATGTGATGAAAGCAGTTCTTAGAGGGAAAATAATAACTATGAACTCACACATTAGGAAAACAGAATGGGAACCAATTAGCACCCTAATGTTGCACCTCCAACAACTAGAAAAAGAAGAGCAAATGAAACCCAGAGCGCAAAGACGGGAAGAAATCATAAAGATTAGAGCAGAAATTAATTCAATTGAGATGAAGAAAACAGTTCAAAGAATTCACAAATCAAAAACATGGTTCTTTGAAAAACTAAATGAAGTTGAGAAGCCTCTAGCCAACCTCATCAAAAAGAGGCAAAAGAAAATTCAAGCCCATGCAATAAGGAATGAAAAGAGTGAAATAAAAACAGACCCAGCGTAAATTAAGAAGATTATCAATAGTTACTTCGAGAAACTTTACGCTCACAAAATAGAAGACACAGAAGAAATGGACAGATTCCTCGAAAGGTACAAATTACCAAAACTGAATCAAGAAGATATAACAACTCTCAATAAACCAATAACAGCCAACAAAATATGAAATGTAATAAAAAGCCTTCCAAAGAAGAAAAGTCCAGGTCCTTATGGATTCACAGCTGAATTCTACAAGAAATTTATAGAAGATATAATCCCCACACCCCACAAACTCTTCAATGAAATTGAAAAGGAAACAGTCCTCACAAAATCATTTCTGGAGGCAAGTATTATACTGATGCCAAAACCAGAGAAAGACACAACCAAAAAGGAAAACTACAGGCCAATCTCCCTCATGAACATAGATGCAAAAATACTCAACAAAATCCTGGCAAATAGAATAGAGCGAATCATCAAGAAGATCATACACCATGACCAGGTAGGATTCATCCCAGGGATGCAAGGATGATTCAATATTCAAAAGTCTATAAATGTAATACACTATATTAACAGACTAAAATCTAAAAACCACATGATCATCTCAATTGATGCAGAGAAAGCTTTTCACAAAGTCCAACATTCATTCATATTCAAGGTCCTACAGAAAATTGGAATAGATGGACTCTATCTTAACTTGATAAAAGCCATCTGTGACAATCCAAAAGCTCATATAATCCTAAATGGGGAAAAACTGAAATCTTTTACTCTTAAATCAGGTGCAAGACAAGGATGTCCTCTATCACCCCTCCTATTCAATAGTCTTGGAATCATTAGCAACAGCCATTAGAAAAGAGGGAGAAATAAAGGGAATAAAAATAGGTAAAGAAGAAGTAAAATTATCACTATTTGCAGATGACATAAGACATTACTTGGAAGACACCAAAAATTCCACCAAGAAACTACTAGAACTGATATGGAAATTCAGTAGCATAGCAGGATACAAAAATCAATACTCAAAAGTCAATAGCATTCCTCTACACAGATAACAAGCACAATGAAAGAGAAACAATAGAAACAATAACTTTACAATAGCACTGTGAAAAATGAAATACCTGGGGACTCACTTAACCAAGGAAGTCAAACATCTTTTCACCGAAAATTACAACACCCTAAGAAAAGAGATTATACAGGATTTCAGAAAATGGAAAGATATTCCATGCTCCTGGATAGGAAGAACCAACATCGTGAAGATGGTCATACTTCCAAAATTGCTGTACAGATTTAATGCAATCCCTATCAAACTGCCAACAACATACCTCCCAGACCTAGAGAAAGCATTCCTAAACTTTATTTGGAACCACAAATGACGTAGAATAGCAAAGGCAATCTTGGCCAATAAAGACAAGGAAGGAGGCACCACAATTCCTGACTTGAAATTATACATGTGATAAAATCAGCATGGTATTGACAATGAAATAGACTTGAGGATCAATGGAATAGATTAGAAGGTGCAGAAGCATCTATGAACACACTCAGCCAATCTGATCTTTGACAAAGAGGCCAATCATACTTACTGGCAGAAAGACAGCCTCTTTAACAAATGGTGCTGGAAAATTTGGCTTTCTACATGCTGAAAACTAAAACTTGACTCAACTCTATCACCATGCACTAAGTTAAACTGAAAATGGATTAAAGATCTAAACATTAAAGCAGAAACACTCAGTCTCCTGGAAGAGAAAGTAGGAAGAACTCTTGAAGACATAGGGGTGGGTAAAGAGTTCATGAGCAAACATATATTCACACAGGAAGCAATTGAAAGAATCAACAACTGGGATCAACTCTTCTTAAGGAGCTTCTGCATGTGAAAAGAGATTGCCAACAGAGTGAAAAGACAACCCACACATTTTGAAACAATCCTAACTAATAAGCAATCAGACATATGTCTGCTGATTAGAATATATAAAGAACTAAGATATAACAGGGCCCTCAAATTTAAAGACCCAATTCAGAAATATGCATCTCAGATGAATACATACTTCTCAGAGGACGAAATTATAGAAGCAAATAAATATATGAAAAAATACTCCACATCGCTAGTCATCCAAGAAATGCAAATAAAAACAACACTGAGATGCCATCTCACTCCAGAAAGAATGACTATCATAAGGAAATCAACCAACAACAAATGTTGGTGTGGTTGTGGGGAAAAGGGAACACTTTTCCACTGCTGGTGGGAATGTAGACTGGTACAACCATTGTGGAGGTCAGTGTGGAGACTCCTCAAATATAGGACTAGAAATCCTGTCTATCCCCCTCCTGAGAATTTTCACAGAGGCACTGAAAACATTGTATCATAGTGATATATGTGTACCTATGTTTATAGCAGCACAATTTGTGATAGCAAAATCTTGGAAACAACCAAGATGTCCATCAAATGAGGAAGTTTTGAAAAAGATGTGTTATTTCTATATAATGGAGTATTTCTCAGCTATTAAGAATAATAAGCTTGAAGCATTTACAGTGAAGTGGATTCCACTTGAACATATACTCATAAGTGAAATAAACCAGACACAGACGTGTAATTATCGTATAGTCTCCCTAGTATAAGAATCAAAAAGAAGAAATACAAATGGAAATGTACAACAACAATTAAAAACTATTCAGTCAGATAACGCAAAGTGAATGGCCTATGCTGCAGGATACTAATCAGCATTTTTTCTGGAAGGGTTAACAACCTAAGTTCACAGATCAAAACTGGAGAAATAGAAGGGCCACAAGGCCAGCCAACATTTTGGCCCTAGCCTTTCAAGGTCAGCAAAGACTCAGGACATAGGAGAGCCTGTACTGCAACATCATGAAACTCAGTTGAGCCCCAAATTGCCTGAACAAGGAGATTATGGAGCCACAGAGGAAAGAGACTGAAGTTCTATAGTGTGCCTGGGGAGAGTCACATGGAAAGAAAACTTTCTCTCAGGCTCTCACAGAGGGCAAACTAGTCAAACATTGGCCGTGACTCATCCACATGGATGACACAGACAAAGGATCTACAGAATAAGGTACAGGACTACAAGATAAACCCTGAGGGCACTTCACTGACCTCATAAGAAACATAAAGTACATGTGTTGGTGTATAGGTCTTGCTCTATCTAGGTCTTAACCATCCAGCAGAAAAGTATAAAAATGACG
>PVKA01023893.1:0-34991 GCA_004027165.1 Ctenomys sociabilis
GGCGGGCGGGCAGGCGGGCGGGCCAGGCGGGCAGGCAGAAACATGTGAAGTTGTGCATGAACACTCCTGTCATCGCTATTACTGTCAGGGCTAGAATGCAGGGCAACTTGGGGATTAAGGGAAGAGAAAGGAGAGGCAGGTCAGGGTCGGGAGGAAGACTGGGCCGCGCTGCAGAGGAGTGGAGCCAGCCAGCCAGGGCAGGGGGGTGCAAGGGGGGCCTGGATGTCTTGAGTCCACCTGTCTGCCCACAGAGGCCCTATTCCCTGCTGTCTGTCTTCCGGGTAGTTTGCAACCGTGTAAATGATTTTTTAATTTTCTATGTTTGAGCAGCTCCCCCAATTTTTTAGCCAATTAGAGTCCCAAGGAGGCTCAGCCTTCATTTCAGGCAAACAAGCAAATTTCAAGCCTCATTTTCAAATTTCTAATAAGCACTTATCAGATTTAGAGCTCGTCCGTACCATCCGTCAGGTTAATGCCTGCTGAAAACTCCCGCCCCCTCCGCAGCAGCTTCTTTTCTGCCTGCTGCGCAGCGCGGAGGGAGCCCCGTTTGTCGGTAGCTTCCTGATGGGTGGTTATCTGAGCAGCCTGTGGGGGGCGGGGCTGGGCGCCAGGCGCTGCTGCCTGGTGCTGGGTTTCCCGTGACCTCCACAGCGTCGGCTCATCCGAATGCAGAATCCCAAAGGCGCGAGCACTTCTGGGGGTTCCAGCATCTTACAAATACGTGTCTACAAGAGCATCTTTTTATAAGTTCCATAAGCCTTATATGATGCCATTATATATATATATATATATATATATATATATATATATATATATGCCATATGTATATGGCTAATTTCATTACACACACACACACACACACACACACACACACATTCACAAAAGAAAGCTAGGAAAGTGCTGTAAGGGGAGACACAAGGTATAGTTTTCCCATCCCAAGATTAGCTTGTCCACAGATCTGAGCATTTCCTTTTTCTTTTGAATTAGTTTGTTCCAGGGTTTGTATTGATTGCCCTTAAAAGAAAAAAAAAAAGCTTTTAGAGAATTAAAGTTCAACTTACTTTAATTTTACTAGGAAGTACACAGTGTACAGCTTTGTGAAGTTTTAAAAATTTTTTAAAGTTTGGTACAGGGTTTTACTAAGCAGCTCAGACTTGTAATGACTCAGCCTCCCCAGTGCTGGGGTTAACCACACCCCAGCTCCTGGCGGCTGCAGAGCCGGCACGGCATGCAGTGCTGGGAATCGAACCTGGGTCCTTAAGCTTGCCTAGGCAGGCGCTTAGACTGCTGAGCTATCTCTGTGAGCTTTGTGAATTTTTGCTACAAGGTATAACCAGCATCCAGCAACAAAAGCCCTTATGGCCTGTCTAGGCTGTGCCTCTCCCCAAGAGCACTGCTGTCCTGGCTTCTGATAGTGCAGAAAGGCTTTGCATCCACCACAGACAGACTCACACCTCTTACACTCATGAGTTCTAGCTATGTCCGAGTATCTCGTATGTGAGATTCATTTGCCTGTGAGGTGTCATGAGGACCCCTCCATCTTCATTGGTGTATTATATTCCACAACAGGCTTGGCCCTCAGGCTGTCTGTGCCTTCTTCAGGGATAACTATTAGGGTCGTTTCTAGTTTGGGATTCTGTGGATCCTGTGAAGAATAGCCCTGTACCCATGATTTGTGGCTGTGTGGTCATCTTTGTCTGTCTTGGGAGTGGCCTTGCAGGGTCTGCTCACTGGCAAGTTCACCAGTCCCCACACTGTAGAATATTAGTGCAGCACACGGTGCAAGGACGCGCTGCCGTCAGTGTAGTCACTGTGTCACCAGGAGCTTTGGTTCTTTTCCATTTATTTCTCCTCTGTATCAGGTAGCAGTGGAACTGTTTGGCCTTTGGTGGTTCTTTCTTTGGGATTATCTCCTTATGCTGGACTCCAGGGTGGTAGAGCATGGAATCCGCCGTGGCCCTGTGGTGCTGTAGGCTGTGAGGTGCGGAGATGTGGAGCAGCAGGGCCGAAGAAGGGTAGGAACCACCCGGGGCCCCATGGGTACCACTGCAGGGGACAGCAGCCCTGCTGAAGAGCCCTTGGGCCTGCCCTTCACAGAGCCCCAGGGATGGGGGACGGAGCTGGGGCTGCCCTGGTCTTCCCACTGCAGGGAGAGTACTTGCCAGGGGTCCCTCTGCCTGGGGGATAGCCCTGGACCTTTCCTGGTTTTCATTTGAATTTCCGGATGTGGAATGGGCAGCCGGAGTGGGGTGTGTTGGCTGCTTGGCCGTCCTCTGCAGTACTAGGCCTCTCCCAGGCTTCCGCTCATGTTATTACAGGAAGTGTCTGCGTTTTCCCAATCAATGTGTCAGAGTTGTTTCTGGATTCTCAGTGGGCTTGCCTTGCCTCCAGGTACAGCAAAGACAGCTCCGCGCTAACGTTTTGTGGTTGGCATTTGTATTCTCTTCCTGATATATATTTTTAACAACAGAATTCTTTATGTTTGTGCAGCAGGGTGTATTGATACGTTCTTGCAGGAGTGGGGAACTCTTCTCCCTTCTACACCATGAATTCTTTTTTTTTTTTGTTTCTGTTTTTGCTTTACCGGGGATTGAACTCAGGCCCTTGCACTTGCCAGGGAAGCCCTTATTCCACTGAGCTGTCTCCCCAGCCCCTGCATTTTCCCATACAGCTGTACAGTGTGCAGTTCCTCTTCCCTGTTGAGTCCCTGCCCAACCAGAGTTGAACTGATGTCAGGTGAGAGCAGAGGAACAATCGCATGCCTCCTCACACCCGTATACTTGCAGACAGCTTCTTTACTGAAGTCTGTCCTTTTCTGTCCATTGGCTCTGCTTCCTGTGTCACCTTAAGGGATGATTTGGGGGCCGGTCTCTGGGTTTCCTGTCTAATCTTGTATTAATACCATTCTCTCAGTCGCAGTGGCTTTATAAATTAATCAGGGCTACAGACCTCCCCCCACCCCACCCCATCCCGGGCTTGGTTCTTTGCGCTCAAACCCCCTTCTTGGTCCTTTGTGGTCTGATATACATTTTGAGATCAACCTGTCCAGTTTCACCCAGAGAAAAAGAATCTGCAGGGACTTTGGCTGGGCTCACACGGAATCTGTAGATCAACTTGGCGAGAGGGCTGGGCGTATAGCAGAGTTCACTTTCTGTTAGGGCAGGTGTAGACACCCAGTGTTCATTTATGTGTGTGTGTTTGTATCCAACAGCCTGACTAAGCTCTTACTGGTTATTGTAATCTGTGACTACTTTTGGACTGTTTCGTTCGGTCATACCTGGAAACGTCTAGAAGTTATCTTCTTCCTTTCTGAATATCATTTCCACTGATTTTGCTTGCCTTACTGCGACAGCTAAGACGACTAGGCCAGCAGGGGATAGAAATGTCGGCTGCCAGCCCCCTGTCTTTGTTCTTGAAAAGCTTTAGTTTCTCCATAAAGTATGACGCCTGCTTTTGGTGTAGTTTTTGATTCGCGCTGACAGGTGACTGCCAAAGAACCCGCAGCGGCCTTGTCTACCCACCCTGGCGGTGGTTTCTACTTTAGCTTTTGTTGCTCTTACTGTTCAGGTTGTTGCTTGTTTCGTAAACACAGATGGAATCTCACTGTATATTATAAAAATCCGCATGTCCCTGGGGAGGTGAGGAGGGGCACTGTCCTGTGTGCGTTCGAGGCCTGCATGTCCCCCTTTGGTGTCTCTCTGCATACCTGTTGGTGCGGTGTTAGTGTTTCCCTAATCAGTTGGCGTGAGTTCTTCCCATCATGAGGGTGGTTATTATTTCTGTGCCTCATTCTTCACAGATATTTTCCCCTCTGTGTTGTAGAGCTTTTGGTTTTATAATTTTCTTTTTTTTTTTTCTTTTGTATTTTGGGGGAGGGTCTACAGGGTGTTCAGGGTCTCACCACTAGATCGGACTCCTAGTGATCCACCTGCTTACAGCCTCCCAGGAGCTCGGATTACAGGCGTGGGCCACCAGCCCAGTCTCATTCACTGCCTCAGCATGCCCCAGGGGTGGGGGTGTTTTTGTAATTTTCTTTTTTTTTTTTTTTTTTGTGGAACTGGGGATTGAACTCAGACTCTTGGGTTTGCCAGGGAAGCATTTATTCTACTGAGACATCTCCCAGGCCCTGTAATTTTCTTAATGTTCCTTTTCCTTATTTTTTATTTGATCAATTTTGCTTTGTTTTTCTCTTACAATTTATTCTAGCCCTTATGAGCTTGGGAAGTCTGTCTCTCTCCTGAGGTCTGATGAGTATTAGATCCTGTTTCGTCCAGAATTTTTATGGCTTAATAGTTCGTAGTTAACTGTTTGCTCCATCCGGAGTTTGTGGGCTGGGCAGAAGTAAGAAGTTAATTGCTGCTCACAGTTCATGAGGGGAAGGGCCCCCGTTTCGGTTTGGGCTCCAGTCTCTGGGGTGGGGGTCTAACTTCTCCGTGTCTGTGCTGAGCAGGGAGAGATTAAAGGAAAGTGAGTGGTGGCCTTCCGTGCAGTCAGTGGAGAGGGGACTGTGAGCTCTAATGACCATGGGGACAGACCTGGTTGCTGCCTTTGCCTAGGATCAAGGGAAAGGCAAAGTGCTCTTAGCCCAGCTTGGTCACAGCCTGCTTTTGGACTCAGCTTTTCATTGCCGACCAGGGATCTAATAACCCCCCTGGCGGTCGGTCTGTCGGTGGATGTGGAGCTGCTGAGGCCAGTCCTACAGAAAACACGGTGGGGTCTCAGCACAAATGTGACCTTGGGCAAGTGCCACCACAGAGATGATAACACTGCTGTTCCCACCCACTGGGCTGGGAGAGGGTTCTGCAAGACAGCGGGTGGTCCTGCCCAGCTTCCGCAGCCTCTGGGGGCCTCCAACAGGGGCTGCATTCAGGAACTGGGACCTGCCACCAGCTGGCAGCCTTAGGGTGCTGACCCGTGCCTGGTGTGATCAGGGAGGGCACAGGCTCCTGGCCCCTGGGCCAGATGAAAGGGAAGCACAGACCACACACATGCACATACATATGCACAGTACACACATGCACTCCTGTCACCAGATCATCTGTACACATGTGGTCGTGTGTAGACACAGACTCAACACAAGCAGTGGATCAGTGTCATGTTCAGTCTTCGCTGGTACTGGCTGGCCAAGCTGAGCCCCCGGCGCACAGTCTGGGTCTCACCCTGGACAGCCAGCCCTCCCTGGACGGACGGCCGCTCCTCAGCCTCTTGCCAACCCAGACCCTGAAAAACCTGCAGGTGTCTTGCTGTGCTCTCTGCCAGGTCCTTGGGATACCTTGAGCCTGGAGCTGAGTCACAGGAATCTGACCCCTGCCAGTAAGAGGCCAGGGGCAGGGCAGCGGGTGGAGTGGGGGCCGGGTAGGGAGGTCACCTGGGGCAGAAACAGTGTGGGACAAAGATGCCCAGGATGGCCCCATCTGTGCAGCACTGGGGTTGGGATGTCAGGTCAGACCCTGAACATGGCTAGCGTGCGGGTGGGACAGCCCCGCCCCCGCCCCTCTCTGTGCTCCCTCCCTTGTTCCCCAGATTCCCTGGCCCCCATCTAGATGTTGGAGGCTCCTCCCCCACCCAGCCGCCACCAGAGCCTGTGCCAGGCCAGTGCACCCCAGCAGTGGGGGCTCCACTGGTGTTCAGCCCCATCTACCAGGCTCCTGGCAGCTCTGCACTGCTGTGCCCCGACACTATAGCTGGTGACATCAAGGCGCTCCCTGGGGGGATCTGGGATTCGTGTTTGGGGAGCACAACAAGCACCAAGAGGCCAAGGTGGGGCATGCTGAGCTGGAAGGGGGACGCTGGGGACAGAAAAGACACCTTGGCAGGCTGTGGGGTCCGTGCAGCAGGACGGTGGGCACGCACCACGGGCGGGCGGGCGGGCGGGCGGGCGGCACAGCTGTGCGGGCCCAGACCGCTGGCATCAGCAGGCGCCCCTCCTCCCACCTCGCTAAACAATCATTGCACAAAATATGCAAATGGTATAATTACTGTTATTTGTTTTGCTGATATAAGTGTTTGAAATGCAAATGTCAAGTTTGGGCGCTGTCGTTTTCCCACCCCTCTCACCCGGACATTTGCAAGTCTATGAGTTGTCCCCATCCTGGTGGGAGGAGGGAACCCGGTGTCCCCAGCTTCGGGGACACAAGAGAGGAGAAGCCTGCGTCTTCCCAACTGCACACAGTGGGTGCCTGAGAATAAGGGAATCTCCCCCCCCTCCCTGATACCCCCACTGTGGGGGTCAGGCCTCTTGGAGCCTCAGTTTACCCCAGTTCGTTTCCACATGGCAGCTCCAGGGCCATCTGGGCTCAGCATTTGTGGCTCATGGCACTTCAATGCATGTGCTCCACCTCTGCAGGCCGCACTAGGGGTCCCCATCTGTGAGACAAGAACTTGGAGTCCCTGATGGTCCTGGGGACTGGCTGAGCCCCAGATAGCATGGACAGCATACATACGTATTTTACAAGGTGAGTCCTTGGCTTTGGCCCAGCACCCCTGGTGGTCTCGAGGTCCCCAGGCCTGGGGTTACAGACCAGTAAGATCAAAGATGGGGCAGGTTTAAGGCATACCAGATATGGCACAGCTCAGGTGCAGCTCCACCTGGTTCCCAGTAAGACCCCTCCCTCCCTCCAGGACTCAGCAACTTTTGTGACCTTGTCCCCTGAGTCCCACTGCATGCTGTCCCCACTGGAGCCTCCCTGGCCTCTGCAAAACACAGGCTGATTTCATTCTGCCTTAGCACAGCTCCTCTCTGGGCTTCACATCTCCAGCTTTGGCCAGAGCTAGTCCTTTGGCAGACCCGGGAGCTGTTCTGGACACTGCCGCCAAGACACAGGTGCCCCTGGGGTGTTGTAGACCGCTTGGAAGACTCTTGATCACCTGTCTTCCTGGACCCAAAGGGTTCCACCAGCCCTGCCTGCTGCTTGGGGCTCACTGTGGCGACCAGTCCTGAAACCTCCATGTTCTACCCTGAGATGGCAACAGCGAGTGCCAGGCAGAAGGGACGTTGGCTGGTCTCTGGACTGGGGAGCTGAGTGGGCTTCGTGGAGAGCCATGGCTGTGAGTGTGCGCATTTGTGTATCTACAATGTTGCCACTAGAGAGTGAAATCTCCAGGGCAGGTGCCTGGACCTGGCACAGCTTCCGGCAGGAGGACAAACAGCTGCTCACAAACCAGGCTCCCAGGGGCCCATGAGGGGCTCAGAGCCACGTGCAGTCATGGGCAGCTTTGCCAGAAGCCATGTCCTGGTGGTGCCACTCACACCGTGTGCCCTGGGATGCCACATGAGGTCCTCTGCTCTCTGTGTTATTGTCTATAGTGGAGCTGTCTGCAAAGCTGGGCCAGGCTCGCAGCAGGCACTCAAGAGCCCAAATTCCTGCCATCTGCCTGGGGCTGGGGACAGCAGTGCCTGTCCCTTGGCCACTAGTGCTGTGGGGGGGGCATAGAAAGGCTGTGAGCAGGGCTGGGGCAAGGGGAGTGGGGCAGAGGCCTGGGGAAGGAAGGCTGTGGGCCGTGGTCCCTGGGCTCAGTCTCAGCCTGAAAGCCACCTGCTATTTTTATTTCAATTACCTTTTCTGAGGCAGGTTCAGCCTGATCAGCATATTCAAATACAGTCCATTATTATTTGAATTAGCTGTTAAGTAATTAGCTCTAATTGATGAGCATTCCCCCCATTTCCCCACATATTTTTTGGTTATTTACATCCGCTTCTAACCAACAATTTTAGGTAATTACACGCCACTCACTGTCTATTTGCACACACTCCCTCACATTACAGGTTCCTCCTTTCAGCATTCACGCCCAGCCTGGGAGCCACAGAGGACACCAGGGACATCTGTGGGCAGCCTCTGGCCCAGATCCCTTTGTCCTGAGGCTGTCATGTCCCCCGGTCCCCCACCCCGCCCTTCCCTGTGACACCTGCCACTCTGTCCCCCAGTGTCCACTCCAAGCTTTGGGATACTACAGAGTGGTCAGAGCTGAAGCCCGTGGTGGCTGCAGAGCCTTTACGTCCTGTGGGTCAGCTGATAGCCCCTGTCCTTGCCTCCATGGGTCTGTCCACTGTGGGCACTAGGAGGTCCCTGTCCTCTCTGATTTGCCATTAAGGCAAAAGATGGGCCACTTACCCCCCACTGCCACTGTGCAGCTGGTGCTGCCCTGGTGACCCCTTATCCTGCACTTTCTCTAGACAAGGTTATTCTGTGTTCTGAAGTGAGATGCCACAAGTCCCTTAGGGGGTGGTATCCTGCTCCCCACACCCCATGGGACAGGGAGGTCTCCTAAGGGCCCATGATGTGGAGACGTCAGGTCCTTTGGGAACCTGGTATGAGATTGGAGGGAGGCCTGGGGTCCTGCAGAAGTTGGAGATGGGTCCCAGCCACAGGTAGGACAAGACCAGCATGAAGGTGTCAGGGGTACCCAGTGGTCAAGTAGGCCAGGGTTGTGGCCTGCGAGGATCCTCCTACCAGGCTGGCTTCACAGAAATGACTTGCCATGTGGATGGTGCACTGTGACGCTGTCTTGTGTCCTGTGCTTGGAGATGGGTTCTTGATGGGCAAACAGCCATGTGCTGCATGAGTACCTGGATGGGTGGGGGTGGCACTGGGCTGCTAGGAGCCCCCCACATGCACACAACCGTGCACCCCCCCCACTGAAGTTCCCAGAGTCTGGTTGAGCTCCAGGCTGCCTGCCTATGTGTAGGTGCTATCCGGCCAGTAGGGCTGGGTTGCAGTACCAGGTGTGTCCAGAGGAGGTGCTGTGGGGATCACGGCACTTCTGGAATTCAAGTGAAACCTCTGGGTCTCACCCTGAGGGTGGCAGCTCTGAGCTGGGAAGGGTTGGAAGGAGGGTATGGTCTAAAGCTGAGTTTGTTTAGAGTGGCTGTGGAGATCTGAGGCAGAAAGTGACCTATCCAGAGCCCGATGTCCTCTGCCAGTCCTGGCTCACAACAAAGGGACAGAGACTTTGGAACCACTCAAGATGTGCTTGTTCCTGCAGGTGGCTGGACTTAGCTTCTGGGACTTCCAGGTGACCTCACTCCTTACTGTACGGGGACACTGGCACTCCAAAAAGTGCACTTAGGAGCAGCAGTCAGGACCTCAGGACATGCACTCCTGAGATCAAACCTAGGCCATCTCTGACCACATCTGTCCCCCAAGGCCTGCAGGTGTCAAGGCTGAGGCCCATGGCTCAAGGGGAGGTGAGTAGGAAGGAGGTGGGACAGAGCCCTGGCTGAGTGAGTGTGGGCAGTGAGGGTGAGGCCTGGCAGAGTTGGCCTGTGACCCAGGCCATTGGCATGGCCATGGACCGGTGCTGGGCACTGCAGTTCCCCTTGGGTCACTGCCACAGCCTGTGTCTGTGTTGCTTTTGTCTGTGAAGTCAGTTGCCCAGAATGCTTGGTCCTAGACTATCTGCCTTAGAAAGGAGTCTGTAGTCGACTGACCCTGATGTGCTGAGTGTGGACCCTGGGCTCCAGGTGGGTCACCTGTTTGTGACCTATGACATGGGGCTGAGGAGGTCTGTGCTGTAGACTGTGTCAGCGGGATGTGCAAATGACCCGCATGTTTAGGCACTCGGGGACCGCAGGCGTCTATGCAGTGGGTGTACATTGCCTCCAGCTTCTTTGTGGACGCCTTCCTACCCCTCTCTCTGCCCCATCCCCCACACCTTGATTCCCTGCTGTGATTCTGCTTGGATCCTCTGAAGCCTAACAGGTGGTAGGTGCTGAATAAATGTTTGTTGAATGACTGGGTGGGGCGCATCCCAGTGCACCTACCTAAGAGGCAGGTGGCAAAGCAGATGGCCCTGGTGGCTCCTGCAGGATCTACAGGAGCCTGTGCATCCGCCAGGCCTCCTTCGGGAACCTCGGGACGGGATGTATTGTCTCCCAAGTTCCTCTGAGATATAGTCACTTTGTGATCTGCATGTTGATGTTCTCACCTCCTGTTCCTGCCTTCTTGCTATGGCCAGGTGCTGCTGTGCCTCTCGAGAGGTTGCCTTTAGCCAAGCAGGAGGAGCAGGAATTTGAGCCCTACCTGGGCTACTTAGTGAAACCCTGTCTCAAACAGATAAAGAGTGCTGGGGATATAGCTCAGTGTAAGGGGGCCCTGGGTTTGGTGCCCATCACACACACACACACACACACACACACACACGCACGCACACGGAAAGGAGCCTCTTACATTCCTCAAATCCCAGTCCCCAATGACCTTGATGGACACTGTATCCAGTACCAGGGACAGAACCACACAAGGTGGAGCCTGGCTTGGAGGCTGATGGGGAGCTGGGTGTCTCAAGAGTGCGTGGTGATGAGCCTAGGTCCCCATACCCTCCTTGAGATTTGGCTTGGTGCTGTCCCAAGCAGAGGGCCTGGGGACAGCAGCTGTGAGCTGGGTGGCATCCTGTTAACTTGTCTGCAGCCACCTGGAAGATCCTGGGCCCTGTCTTCGCTCCTGAGTGCTGGGTCCCGCCGCACCTCCCAGGATGCGGTCACTTATCTGCCGTGGAGTGACAGGCGGCCTCGGCTGGCCTGTTGGGCTGCTGCCCCAGATCAGCCGGTGGCTGCAGAGTGAGGAGCCAGCTAATTAGTGAAAGGTCACAGCAGCTTGGGAGCCTGGCTTCTGAAGTCACCGCACACTGGGCTGCAGCAACCTAGCACTTTGAATCAGTGGTTTGGTGACCAGGACTCCTTGGCCCCCCCATTCAGTGCCACGCTGTAGCCTGTATGCCCACACAGGCCCCGGGACCTCCATCTGTCCTCCTGTCCGAGGGGGCCGTCCCCCTCCTTGGACCCCACCTCCCCAACTTTTTACTGCTTCTCTCTAAATCAATGCGCTTTTAAAAAACTTAAATACATTTATTTAAGAGGAAGCTTTATAGCACTACACAAATGGGAAACAAGTCTCCCTTGCCATAAATAGAATTCATAATCATAAAAATAAATTCAGTGGAAAGAAAACAATGTTATTAAATTCTAGTTGGATGTTGTAGCCCCGGGGGAGGCTCAGAGCCCAAAGCCTGCTATTGTTTTATTAAAAAAAAAATGAGAGAGAATAGCAAGTGTACGGAGGTGTTCAAGACCTACCAACCCCGATCTAGGACTCTGATGTAATCAGAAGCTTGCAAGAAAATTAAATGGAGAGCAGCTTTCTAATAAAGTGGCTCAGCATTATTTTATGCTGTGTCACTTAAGGGCTGAAGTGGGCTGCCTAAGACAGGAGCCCACATGGGTGTGGTTGAGCACAGGACAGTCACCAGTGATCCAGTGTCCTTGTAGCTTCCGACTGGCTTCCTCAGTGATTGTCCCCATGGTCCCACGAGGCCTGCTGCACCTCCAGCTATTTCATCTGTATCTCAGGCAGGAAGAGGAGATGGTGCGTGGAACATGTGGGGCTTCTGCAGAAGTAACGCCTAGCTGAGTTTGTAGTGTCAGGTCCAGCGAGCCGGGCAGCCCTGCCGTCTCCTCTTTGCCACTCTCTTTGCTTTCCCGAGCACCTGTGGGTCTGTCCGTGTGTGCATACTGCCTGGCCGGCCCAGCTGCGTCTGCATGTGAGCACACTTGGGCTCACACATTCCTTTACTTGCCTTGTACTTGAACCCGTGCATGATGCCACTTTGCCCCCTTCACGCTCAGCCATGACTCACAGCCAGGCTGCCCTGTGCAGCCCCATCTATGGGCTGGGATCCAGAAGCCGAAGTGGGTCAGGAGCATGGGGTTGGAGGGAGAGGCTGCAACTGGCTGGTGTGATGGCAGCCGTGGGGTAACGGGAGGGGGAGGATTCTGAAGAGGAGAGGAGCTGTCTCGGAGGGCTGCTTTCATGATGGTGATGTGATGCTGGGAGACAGGGCCCAGGGCTCTTGGGGATGCTTCCCTGTTTCCTGCTAGAGCTTCCAGAGGGAGCAGGAGAGAGTGGAGGAAGCACGGCTATGGCTGGGTTACTGCCTGCGTACCCTACCCTGCCATGCACAGCCTGTCTGAGCCTGAGCCCACGGGCATCACCGCTCTATACCCTGACAGTGAAGTCAGCATCATGGTCGGGGGCACAGTAGGGAGATGTCGCCTCCTGTCCTGGCCCCACACATCCCATATGCAGTGCAGATCCACAGTGTAGACTGCCTCAGCCTACCCTGGGGCTCCGAGCCCCAGGTGAGCAGGCAGAGATGGGGCAGCCGAGCTCCAGGGCAGCCTTCACGAAGCTACATGTGTATGAGGGGCTGTGGCTGGGAGAGGAGTGGCTCCTAGCCGTCTCTGTCTGTCTCCCCTGTCTCCAGACCTCGCTGAGCCCCACTCAGAATCTGCTCTCTCCATGGGCTCTCTCCTCTGTCCTGAGCCAAGCTGTTGAGACAAAGTCCTCCAGAAACGTGGAAGCTTCAATGAGACAGTCATCCATTGTTCACAAAACAGCACAGAGCTCAGAAGTATGGGCTGGCGGGACAGCTCTGGAATCACCGCCTGTGGTTTCTTTGGGAACAAAGTGGCTGCCCCGCTCCTGCCATCCTGTCTGCATCACCACTTGACAAGGAGTGGAAATGCCCATACCCTGCAAGGCGGTGGTGACAGGAGAATGCTTCCCTGCCTCTCGTGTCCTGGCTGGGAACGGAAGACTGCTCCCTTCCCAGGGCCTCACCGTGGCCTCTGAGGAAGTCACAAAGCCCAAGGAAACATGGGTGATAGCTCTAGGCCACCACACGGGTCACCAGTGCCCAAAGCAGCCTGTGCCTGAGAGTAGGAAAGGGCACCGATGATGGCACAAAGCACCATCGCCCGGGCGAGTGGGCACACAGAGGCCACCAGCGACCACCGCCTGTGTCTGGCCCTTGTCTCTCTGTGGCGGTGCTGACTTCTGTGTCCCCATCCTCCAGGCATGAGGTGGGCCCCTGGCTTCTGATGCCTGCCTTGGATTCCCCAGAGACCAAGACACCCTGCCTAGGCCTCCGGCCAGGCCCCTATGCTGGGGCTTAGAGCTTGGTGCTGAGATGCTCATGGATGGGTCTAGACAGAACCACTGAGGAGCCAGCCCTGTGGTACCCTGCCTGCTCTTGCATGCTGGCACTGACAGGGAGCTCAGTCCTGAGAAACGGCAGTCAGTCTCTTTACAAAACACTCTAAAATTTATTATAAAATATTCAAGACATCTCAAATATTTAAGAAATCCCTAATAAATATTTCAGTAATTATAAAATATTGAGTACAACCAGAGGTATAAAGAATAACATGACGAATACCCGAGCACTCACCCCTCCTGGCTGGAAATGAAATCCCTCGGGTGCTGAGAACTCCCTGAGCCCCATATCCTGTCTTCCTCCCTGCTTTTCCTTCACTTGTTAGTTGTGGTCAAATACATGTGACCATGTTGGTTTTACCCAAACTCTTGGCATTGTGGGGACAGTTCAGTTGTGCAAAGTCTACCTACCCAAAGGGGCGTGGACCGGGTTGCCGGCGCCTTCTCAGCCTCCTTCCTCCTCCGTGTGCTGATGGTTATCCTTTCGTGTGTGTACGCTTTTACCATGTTCACATGAACCGCAGCTCAACATGTTTTTGATGAGGCCTACAGCTTTGGACGGGCTGGGGAGGCGGGTGTTGTGGGTGGCTGCTTGGCTGGCGGCTGATTCCTCTTCACCCCTGGCCAGTACCTCACAGAACCAGGTCACTGGTTCTTTTTTGCTGCTGTATAATATTCTGTGGTGCTCATGCCCCAGGTGCTTGGTCTCTTCTGCCTTGTCATAGTGGGGCCTTCAGGCACACCCGTCCTGTGATGCACCCAGACCCACACCATCTTTCCCTTTGTTGATTGTTGCCCTGCTGTTTGGGTTACGCTCCTCGTGGTCAGAGAAGTCAGAGACGGCCAGAAGTTGGTGATGGGCCTCTGCTGCACTGCGCTGGCCACACCCCTTTCTCCCGGTCATGCGCAGCCTGGACCAGACCCTGCTGACTTGCAGGCCTGTGATGCGAGGTTGTTCACAAGCTCTGGCCGTGCTGCCCAGGCTCAAACCAGTGGGCACCCAGGGAGGCCCTTGGCTCTCTGCCCCAAGATAATGGGAACCGAAGCATCAGCATCACAAGGCATAACGAGGAGTGTGTGAGCAGATGCTCGGCTCTGAGAGCAGTGTGGAGCACGCAGCGCTTGCTTCTGTTGTCTCCCCAGCTCAGCCCTGAGAGTGCTAGCCAGAGCCAGAGTACCGCCTCCTCCCTGCTCCCTGACCCAGCTCTGCCAGGTTGGGGCTGTGCCTGCCTTTTGCTTTCCCTTTCGGGTGGAGAGGAGACCACGTTTTTCTGCCAGCCCTTTGTGGACCTGGGTTTTGCCCCGTGGAACTCAGTGAGGTGGGCGCGAGCTGGAGGGCGGGACTCTGGGGTCTTGGCTGTGACTGCGGCAGGCTCTTGAGATTGTCAAACTGTGGCTCACAGTGAGACTAGGCAAGGACAGAGCCCACAAACCAAGCCCCCCCCCCCCAGTACCCTGGCCCATCCAGAGACTCCAGCGTGAGGGAGGACAAGCGCATCCAGCTGGTGCTTCCTGCACACTGTGGCTTCAGGCTGAGGCCAGCGACCTCTCTGCTCACACCATCCCCTCTGGCCCTAGGTGTCTGTTGGAGCTGGCAGTCTCATGCTGATCCAGCCCCCTTCCTTGCTGCCTTTGGCCCTGGATGATGGCCCCACCGTGGTGACATCTGCCTGCACTGTGTCTTTCTAGGCTGCTGAGGCCCTGGGAAGGTATGGAGGAGGCTGTGGGGTTGCTCAGAAGCAGTCAGGGCCTGGGGCTGGGAGAAGCTGGGGTCCTGGGCACGTGGGGGGACCTGGGAAGGTGGCAAGAAAGCCCAGGGGGCAACTGAGGACCCAGCAGTGCTGGTGGGGAGGAGAGGAGAACCTGGCCACGTGCTCTGCCGGGACAGCTGTGTGTCTCCACCCTCCTGCAGCCAGACAGACGGCAAGCAGGGGGAGGACAGATGGGCTTGTGAGGCAGCAGGGGGGCCGGGGAATCTGGTGTGAACCAGAGAGTGCGTGGCCTCGTTTCCTAAGTCAGGACGCCACGACCGGAGAGGAAGCGCTTGCACCCCACTTGGGTGGTTTCCAACCTTGTCAGCGCCGAAAATGGAACAGCCTCCAGCTGCTCCGGCTGTCGGACTCTGCGACACAGGGACGAGACACTCAGGGAGCAGTGTGGTGGCTCACACCTGCCTCCTGCAATACCAGCTTTTCGGGAGGCCGAGGCAGGAGACTGCAAGCTTGAGCCCAGTCTGGGCAACTTAGTAAGAACCTCAGAAAGCAAAAAGGTGTGGGAATGGCATATAGTTCAGTTCAGAGCCCCTGGTTTAAACCCTGTAGGAGACACTTACGCTGTGTTGCGTGTGCTTGTGCGGAGTGAGGAGCAGGGAGGGCAGGCGGAGGCTGGGGGCGTGCTTGTGCCCTGGCACAGCTCACACCCGTACCACACAGACACAGACACACCCCCAGCCGCTCTCACGCCGTGGAGCATGGCTTCTCTGCTCTGTAACCTGCGGTGGTCGACACAGGGATGGGAGCAATCTCTTCTTACACGGGCACTGTTGTTCTGAGGCCTGAAGGCTGTGCCCAGGGTTCCCACTGAGCTGCAGCCCTAGCCCTGCTTTTTTATATTGAGACAAGCATTTGCTAATTTGCCTGGGCCGGGCTTGAACTTGCAATCTTCCCGTCTTAGCCTCCTGCATCGCTGCAATCACAGGCCTATGCTACCACAGCAGCCCCCTTGTCATTTTGTTTAGTTTACCCAGTGCTACTTGATAGATAAAGAGACAGGAGCTCAGGGCAGGTCATGCAAGATGACCTTATGTGCCACCCTTGAGTACCCCACCTACCACAGACATTCACCCAAGCTAGAGGACGCCAAGGGGCTGAGGCAAAACAAAACAAAACAAAAAGAAATAGGTCCTCGCTGCCAGCCAAGATCTCCCCTTGACACAGTCGAGTTTTTGCTCTCTGGAACAGCTGGAAGTGAAGGATGGGACCTTTATTCTGGTATTGGTATTACTTTAGGCCCTGATGTTTCCAGGACCAAGGAAGAGGCTGACCCACCTTTTCTTTCATCCCTGAGAGGGGTTGAGCCTCAGGACCGAGTCTGATAGCAGGGACCCCTGGGGATGGCCCTGGGCTGCCAGGTTAGGGGGTGCCTTCTGCCATCTCCCAGTCCCTGGCCCCGCTCCCCCCTGGCTGGATCCTCAGCTGCCCACCCCTGTTCCCCCTGGACACACGGGTACCTGTGGCCCACAGAGCTAGTGTCAGGGTGACCAATGCCTACATGACCCCTTCTTCTGGCCTCCGGCCCATATTGAGTGCCAAGCTTGCCCCCTTGCCAATGGGGACAAGGAAACTTGGGGGACACAGGGCCCCTTGCAGCATTCAGGATGTCATCTGCCTCTCACCTCATAAAAGCCCCCAGATCTGCCCTTGTGTGCTGTGGGTGCTAGGGAGAGCAAGGCGTCTGCTCAGCTTGTCCCTCCTGCTGGGTACAGCGGTCTCCTTTCTAGATGGTGCTATGTCCTTCAGGTCCCTTGGTCACCTGAGCATCTCATAGCTGGGGTCTCTGTCTTCCATGATAGCTTCAGGCTATGAAGTGGACAGTGCTCTGCCTCAGCCCTGGCAGACCCAGGCCTGGGTTCTAGGGTGTTGAGAGAGACCCCAGTTCTGGTTGTGTGTGTCATGGCCTCTGGGTACATGCACAGTGGGAGGGCAGGTTAGCTCTGTCTTTCAGAAGCAGGCTTTGTGGAGACAGCTTGACTGGTGCTGGTCCCTGCAGGGGGGAGCACTTCTGTTGTAATCAGAGTGGACCCAGCAGTTCTCCATTCTGCCCTCTCTGTGTCACATCTGTGCACACATAGATCCGTGGGCCCTGCCTCGGTGGTCTCCAGGCCTCTGCCATGAGGCCTCGCAGCCCCACCCCCACGGCCACTCCTGAACACCTGGGTTCTCAGAATCCACCAGACTCGGTACTTTTGGAACTGCTTCGAGCCTTGCCCACCTTGAGCTGAACCCACAAGCCCCCTGGGCAGACACATAGACAGACGATGACTTTCGCCTGGAGGAACGGTGGTTCATGAGCAGGGCGTTCACAGTGCTTCTCCCCAGGGTTCCTGGAATACTCTGTAACAGAGAGACCCCAAACCCAGTACCAGGATGTCCCCTTCCAGAGCACTTCTCAGGTGATCTGGTAGCCACTGTCTATAGGGACAAGTGAGGCCAGCCAAGTTCCTAAACTACCACAGATATCCAAGAAATGAAGCCCACACTCATCTCACCCATGAATATCGAATAAAAAAATCCTCAGCCAAATTGAAATCCATAGAATGTTAGAGATGATCTGACATTATTATATAGGGTTTATACGAAGAATTCAAAGATGGCTTAATGTTAGACAAATCTGCTAATATAATACATAGCTTCAGCAGATCAGCAAGAGATCCTGTTAATAAATGAAAATAGGTATTCAACAAAATCCAATGCCAATTTCTGATTTTAAAATAACTGCAGTAAACAGGCACATTCCTGTCACAGTGAAAAATCTGTCTCCTTTCAGTAATCAGCATCATTCTAAGTGATAATATTTTTAATGATTTCCATTCAAAAACTTTTATTAAAAAAAGCAACAGGGCCTTTATAAGGTTCAGGAATTCTGGACATAGCAATAAGACACGAAACAGAATTAAATGGTGTGTCTCCAGGAAAGAATTGTAATTATTTGCAGTCAGGATGATTTGAGACCCAAGAGAATCAACTGAAAAATAATTTAATATGAGAATTTAATATGAAGGTACTGGGCTGGATATAAAACCAACATCATACAAATCAATAATTTTCATCTGTGTCGAGAACAAGCAGTTGGAACACATAATGAAATAAACGGTCCCTATTCAACGACAACCATAAAACAATAGCAACCAACCCCCACGAGGAATCCCTAGGAATGAATTTACAAGAAAAATCGAGGATCATTATGGAGAACTCTGTAAAGTTTCCCTGAGAGACCTAAAAGAAAACAAGAAGAGTTCGATGTGCCGGGCTGGAATATTACCTGCAAGTAATTCTGGAATTAATTTGTGGGTTCACTGCTACCCATCAGCACCTGGGTGGCCAGTTCTGAAAAGCAAGATGAAAGGTTCTAAAGGTTCATCTGAAAGAATATCAGGCAAAAGAGGAGCTAAGCCATTAGGCAGAGGAGAGGACCCCGGGTGGCTTTCAGGCAGGACAGCGAGCCAGTGCAGGGGATCACACAGCGTTGTTTTGGTGAAGGAAGAACCAGGATGCCCCAGACCTGCTGTGCAGGTGTTTCCCACGCTGGGTCTTCATGTGCCCAGCACGCAGTACCCACTCTGCCCTGTATCCAGCCCACTGTTCACCAGACTCCTGTCTAGAGAGTAGATGGGGGACAGGAGTCAGACTTGGCTGTTTGGGGGCCAGAGTGTAGCCCCGGGAGCACACAGAACCCTGAGCACGAGGTACATAAGGAGTTAGTGTTCCGGGTGGAGGTAGTGCATCTTCAAGGAAATGCAAGGAACCCAGGCTGGGCACACTCTTCTGGGGCAGGAGAGTGACCAGTGAGGCCATTGCCAGGGCTGTGGTGGGCCATATACAACACATGGGTTCTTGTGAGAGCACTGGGGAGCCATGGGAGACTGAAGGGGGAGAGAGGAGAGCACCACAGGTCCGCAGAGGGAATAGATGATTGCGTGCTGCTGCCTGCTAGGGGAAGGGAGAAAATCAATTTGGAGCAGAGAACTCAGCTCCAGGTGGTTGAATGTTCAACAAGACAATTCAATGCCTGGAGGCATGGGAGACCAGTTGTGGCTGGTCTTGGGGGGCACTGAGGTCCCTGGGCTGCCCAGAGGTTGAGGTAGGTACCGGCAGAACCCCTGGCAATGGCGGTGGATGGAGTGAGGCCTTGGGCCTCTTCCCAAGAGGCTTCTGGTGCCACACTGGGACCAGGGTGAAGACACTTTTGGAAAGGGCCATTTGACAATCAAGGGACAGGTACACTCATTGTCCAGGTTCTCAACAGCCAAAAACAGCCCTAGCTGCAGCCCTGGCGGGTGGCCTTGTGGGTGGACATGGCCTGGTAGTGTGGAAGGGGCCCTGGGGATAGAGATGCCTCCTGCAGGTCACAGGAGTGCCCAGTGCCCTCATAGCCACCTGGAAGGATGAGGCATCCCGCCCCAGTGGCCTGTCTCTGAAAGCAGGGACACCAGGTTGCCAAGGGGACAGTGTGGGATGTCTCTGGCTGGTCTCCGACGGGCAGTGCCCCCACTCCCACTGCTGATGGCATGGCTCCAGCCTCCATCTTATATTAGGGTAACCTAAGGCTAGACATCGCTGGTGGTATTTGTTTTAGTAACTGGTGATTAAATCCAAGTCCTTTACACTGAGCTGTGTTCTCAGCCTTTAAGAGCTCTTTTTTTTTTTTTTTTTAATTTTGGGACAGGATCTCACTGCCTCTTAAATTGCTCAGGTTGGGCTCCAGCTTATAATCCTCCTGTCCCAGCCTCCTACAGGGCTGGGAGTACAAGCATGCACTACCACACCCAGCCTTCCTGGGTATTTTATTTCTCTTATTAATGTAACATCTGAGGGCTAATTGCTCATTTATAATCGCTGCTCAGAAACCATGCCCTAAATCTTTAGTACAATTAACAGCGACCAGGAAATGTGTGCTGATTTGGTGATCATGATGGTGACAGGCGATAGGACATCTGTGCAGGGGCCTGTCTGGCACAGTCACTGAGCCCGTGTGGCAGCAGCCAGGCCCATATGGCCTCCTACCATGAGGTCCTTTCTCCCTCAGGGCTGTGATCAGGGTTCAGAATAGGGACAGAATCCTCGAGCTCAGGGCCATCAGGAAGGGCTTCTGGGAACTCGGGCTCCTGGAGGCCGCAGCACTACTAGGAAGAGAACAGGCAATCTCTGCCGTCGCTCTCACCCCAGCCGTTGCTCACAGCAGCTGTAGAGATTCAGGTCAGACTAAAGATAGAACTGCCCAGCTGCCAGGGTTAGGAGGGTGTCATGGGCCAGGTGCCACACATCCTTGGGACACCTAGACCCAGGCCTAGCTTGGGCGACACGCTTTCTGCGGAGTGGGCTGAGCCTGTGTCCCTGAAGAGGGTCACATGTGTCTCTGGTCTCCAGGGGCCAGCCAAGCTCCCCCACCCCTCATCCCTGCTGGCGCCGGAGCAGGGAGCCATTCCAAAGTGATTTCTCCCTCCATCGGTGCCATACATCATGTTTTTTAATTTAAAAAGATGCCCAGTGGAAGCATAGCAGACCATTAAATGTTTGGTCCCTAATTAACTTCAGAGCAGCCTGGCTCTGCAGGGCCCGGAGGGAAGAGAATGCAGCACAGGGCCCAGAGCCTTCCTGCCCCGGGGCTGGGGGTGCGAGAGGTGGCACTCCCTTCCACCATCTGAGCCCCTCTGAAGCTTTGAGGTGAGGCAAGAATCTGCTTATACTCCCACCCCCCAGTTTTGGGGATGGAGCCAGGACGTTGGTGCTGAGCTACGTCCCCAGGCCTCTCCCTTCTGAGACAGGGTCTCTAAATTGCTCAGGCCTGGCTTGAATTGTAACTTTTCTACCTTGAACTTCCATAATGCTGGGATTACAGGTGTGTGTCCCTGCACTCAGCTAGCAGTCTACTCTTTTTACTGGTGGCTTGGTGCATTCTGTGGCCAGTCTCACTTTCTGGACCCACCCCCCCATCTTTGGTTGTCTAATGGAGGTAAATGACATCGCACTGCTTGGATAGAGGAGGACTTTGGTATCCAGTAGGTACTTACGCATACAGGTCATGCAGGAAATGAGTTCTGGCTCCCAGTGGCCCCAGGAGTCTTGGGACGCCCAAGGTCATCCAGTCCGCTCCTCATGTGTCCTTTGACCATCCCTGGTGACCTCTTGGTCCTTGAAAGGAGGGTCATTGTGCAGGCTGTGGTTCCCTGTGTGCTTTTCCTGCTGGGCCTCCCAGAAGGTCAGGGCCAGCTGAGGTCCAGGCCAAGCCCACCCTGACCCTGTAGCCAAGTCAAAAGGAGCCAGGCCTGCTGACTCAGCCTCCTGGACTCCCAGCCGCCAAAGCCAGCCTTGCTCTATCTTGGACATGGGAGGAGAGTGCAGGAAGCGGGAGTGAGGCCCCAGAGCCTGGGACATCCCGCACGGCCTCTCTGCTTGGGCTGCAAGGCTCCAGCTGGACTGAAGGAACCCTGGCCGCTGCGCACACCGGCCACTTGCCCTGTCCACGCTCCTCGCCTGCTCCATTCCTCCCACCACACCACAGGAGCCCGTGGACAGCTAGAGGAGCTGGAGAAGCCCATCCACAGGAAATCCCCTCTGTGCCAGGCACCATCCGGTAGTCCTTAAGTAATCATCCTCTCAGTGCCTGGCAGGGAGAGAGAGACCATGATTACCTGCATTGACGGATGAGGAAACTGGGGCTCTGTGTGGGTAAGTGGCTTGCCCAAGGTCGCAGAGCCAGATAGTTCACCGAAGCCAGCATTGGCCTGGCTTACAATAGCCTTGTGATTCTTGATACCGTGGGGGTGGCCCAGCTGCACTTGCTTTTGGCTGGCACCAGGCCTTCTGGGCTGAAGTCTCCACCCTACTGACTTACTGTCGGCTGTGGGCTGTCAGCAGAGCTTGGGGAAGACGGTGTTGGCTGCAGCCCTGCTGCAGAGGGAAGCAAACATTAGCAGTAAACATGATCTATCGGCTAAACATTGGAACAGGGAAAAGTTATCGATCTATAACTTTCCACTGTCTCTGCCTCCCCTTGCCTGGCCCTCGGCCCATGTCTCTGCCAGAGGTGGTAGGAGGTCCTCTCCCATCAGTAAATCCTCAGTCCAGCCCTAGTCCAGCCCCAGGCCACCTCCAGCCATTGTCCACTGTATGATCAAGGAGAGAGACAATATTTTTAGATGGAAGCACTGCATCCCAGCACAGAACCACCATTATGCAAATCTGGCCGTAAGTTTAAAAGCCTGGAGCCACCTTATTTCTTTATTTCATTAGCAGTGACAGGCAGCAGGGCTGACGTGATGCACTGTCCCATCGTCCTCAGGGTGACAGCAGCACTCTCTGGGTACGTGAGTCTGTGTGCTGGCATGTGTGGCCAGGGGCTTCTCCAGCACTCCAACTGGGTGGACAAAAAAGCCCCAGATCCCTCATGACAGGGCACCTGGTTCAATAATTTTCAGTTGGGAAACCAAGGCCAGGACTCTGAGGCGCAGGGTGGTGGTGGAAGGGCTAGGGAGGTATCACTCCTGGGCACTGTGCCTTCCCTGTGGCCACCAACCTTCACCAGGACCCATGAAACCAGGCAGTGGAAGCAGAGGCAGAAGGGAAGACGGCTGGGCAGCAGTTGGGCTCCTCTCCTGTCCTCAAGACCCTGCCATCCTGGCCCAGCAGTTCCTGCAGCAGTGTCCCTCTGGCATGGCCCACCACTGTCCCACCCTGGACAGCCCATCCTGGGGAGGAGTCTTCAGGTGCAGGGGCTTCCTCACAAGCCTCTCGCCACCCCCCAGCCCTTCTGGGATTGTATGGCATTTCCCCGGCTCTGCCCCTAAGGACTATTGGCCCTTCCTGGTTAGGGTTAGGGTGACTGGAAATCCACCTTTGGGGGTCAGGGTGCCCATGCCTGTTGGTAAGGAAGGGGGCCAGCTGGCTTCCTGGCCCCGCACCTCAGGGCCTCCACAAAGGTGCTGCCTGTCCCTGTGGTCTGTGGGGCACTGGCCCCCACTCTGGGGGCTCAGATACCTGCACCTACTCACCCAGGTCTTGGCACAGTCAGAGCCCCCTTAGCATAGGGTCCCCTGGAGCAGCCCCTCCACTTCAGTGGGCCAAGCCAGCATGTGTGCATGATGTGTGATGGCCGACGTGTGCGTAACCCTTCATGGTTCCTTGAAGTAGCCAGCTGGTTCCCGTGCTTGGCCCCTCCACCCAGGACAGGCAGCACTGCCTCATCTCCCAGCTCGGGTTTGAATAGCCTTGGTGACAGGGAGCTTTCTACCTCCCATATCTTGTTGAGCAGGAGTCTTCACTTGTCTCCTAGAGGGTTCCTGTCTGTAAGATGGTGCACTTCCTGGCTTGGCAATCTGCAGGAGGCTTGGCCTCTGTATCTACCCTTGGGCCCCATACCTTGTTGGGGCAGAAGGGAACATCAAAGTCAGAAACACGGGACAGCAGTCAGTGTCACAGAACAAGGACAGCAGAGGACTGTGGGGGAAGGGGCAAGGACAGCCTGGCCCCATAGGGTCTGTGCATCTGCCCTGCAGCTAGCTGGCCTGGCACTCTGCTCTGGCAGCCATGGTTTGCTGAGTGAATAATCAAGCACAGGGTGAGGGCAGAGGCCAGGGAACTGAGTGATTTATGAAAGATTAAGCCTCCAGGAAAGATGCTGTGTGCCCAGGAGATTTGGCCCATTCCCTTTGCAGCTTTTCTGTCAGGTCCCCACCTTTGGCCCCCAGACTGTGGGAGGTGCCCATCTTTTCTGCCTGGCCCATTTCGAAGAAGGCAGGACCAAGTCACTGTCACCTCGAAAGTGCCTTCTCTCTGGGCCTCAGTTTCACTATCTGTAAAGTGAGGTGTGGAGTATGGATCGAGAGGCTTGGGGCCACAGAGGTGACAGCAGAGCCATCTTCATTAGAGGGCTGCTGACCACTGGATTGTCCACCCCATAGCTGGTCCCTCTACCTGGGGGACTCAGGGTGTAGCAAGGATGGGGAGGAAGGAGGCTCTGGACATGGGACCCCCTGATTCTCCACAAGTCCAGGCCTCTCACTGTTTCCAACATGGGAACTGGAGGTGTCCTTGGGAGGAGGGGGCAGGAAGCATGGGCCCCATGTGGTGCCCAGTGGAGCTTGCGGCCCATGTTCCCACATGTGCTCAGTGTGCATAGGTAGTGTGTGTGCCATCCCAGCTGTAGGCATGCTTCTGCACACACAGGCACACACATGTGCAGACCCACAGGTGCCACCCGGCCTGCAGCAGGAGACGCCGCAGCGCCTCTGATAAGGGCTCTCAGGCCTGTAATCCTCCTTAACTTGACTTTGGGTTATTTTGAGCAAGAGATTAAGGGTGATTACCATCGCCCTACAGAGGTGCCAAGTTTCCTAGAGGGGCCTGTAGCTCCCAGCACCCCCTTCTGGAGGCTGTCAGCCCTGCATTCCCTGAGACCTCTGCCTGGACCTGGACTCTCAAGAAGCCCTGGGGATGCAAGCCTCAGGCTCCTGGACCCAAAGGGAGGGAGGGAAGGCAGGGGGGAGGGAGGGAGGGAAGGGGGGAGAGAGGGAGGGAGGAAGGGAGGGAGGGAGGAAGGGAGGAAGGGATGAAGCGCAGGTGTGCACACTGCATTTCAGTGATAGCACAGAACCGACATCACCCAGGAGTCGCCCAACTCCTGTGATGGTGAATTTCACATCACAAGCTGGCAGTGCTTGCTCTCCCAATCTCCTGGCAGTCCTTGGTCAAGGATCGAGGCCCAAAGTAGACCCCTCCAGCTGAGCTGGGGCCCAGCCCCAGGTCACCCTCCATTGCCAAATCCCCTGGGGCCCCTCTAGAGCCCTCACTTCCTCATACTTCACCCCTCTCTTTAAATCTGAACAGACTCTTCCCAAGAGCCAGATCAAAATTGTTCTTTATGAAGTTTCCAAAGAGGGGAAAATCCATTTCACATCATTATATTTTTTTCTCCTAATTTGAACTGCCTCAGTGCAGACTAGTTGCAGACGTCAATATCAGTGAAATACACTCGGCTGGCTGCCGGCCAGGCCACAGAGTGGGGACCGAGGACGGCTGTAAATCCAGAAATTAACAAGCAAACACACACCCATTTCTCCTCCCGAGGGAAAACACAGGGTGGGTACTGCAGCCCCCTCTATCTGCAGCCACCGGGTGCTGCTGCCTGCACTGGGGCTGGGGGAGGCTCAGTCTTCCTCTTGCAGTGTCCAGTGGGGATGCAGGAGATGACACTGGCCCCAGGCTGCTGAGGTGTTCGCACTAACCAGCAGGGGTAGTGGAGCTGGGACCTCATGGCAGAGCCACTGTCCCTTAGCTTTGCTGCTGGGTTCTACTGGGTGGGATGAGGACAGCTCCACATCCTTGGCACCAGGCAGGCCTCAGAGACCACCTGGCTGGTTCACTTGGGAAACTGGAGCCTGGCATGGGGATGATTTGGGAGCCACGTGGTAGGAAAACTCTCAGGCCAAGCTTGTTCCTGGGTCAGGCGCCCCCTGCAGGATTCCAAGGGTGCTGAGGCTAAGCCCTTCTGGGGGTAGAAATGCCACCCTTAACCCCAAGCAGAGGGCACAACAACTACCATGATCACCCAGACAGTTCGCCAGGCCAGATGCTGACCATCTTGATCAGCTGCATTTTTGTCTCCTCTCTGGGCCTCAGTTTCCTCACCTGCCCAGGGCCATGCAGAATGCAAAATGGGCTGTGCGAGAAGACTTAATTCCATATGGTCACTGTGCCTTTGAGCCTAGCCACATGTGTGGCATCACACCCACTTTGTAGATGAGGAAACTGAGGCCAGGGACTGAAGGAGGCCTTGGGGGCCCATCCTGGCCTCTTACCCACCTTTGTGCTGAGGATCACAGCCGGCTGGAACCCAGTAACGTTCAACCAGTGAGCCCTGGAGGCGGCCCCCGTGACCACTGTCTTTTCTTTTGTCTTGCAGCAGGGTCGACTTTGCAGCAGCACCAGCAGAGCTGCCACAGGATCTGCGGGCCCATGGGGAAGGAGGCCGTGGCCGCCGCAGGACTGGGGTGGGAGGCAAGGGGCGGCGGGCCGTGAGGGGGCACCTCCCTCCCAGTACTCGTGCCCTTCAGCCATGCAGACTGGGACAGCGCACCTCTGAGTGTGCAGGTAGCATCCCGCCCTGCCCTCCGTCCCTCTGGGTCCCCCCAGCAGGCGGAGCGGGGTGTCCCACCAGGGCAGTCCCGATGGCTGGGCGTGGGAGGGGTGTGCTGTGGGTGTGTGTGGCGGCAGCTGCCCTGCTGCATGCAGGTGGACTGGCCCGTGGCGACTGCTGGCTGATCGAGGGTGATAAGGGCTTCGTGTGGCTGGCCATCTGCAGCCAGAACCAGCCGCCCTACGAGGCCATTCCGCAGCAGATCAACAGCACCATCGTGGACCTGCGGCTGAACGAGAACCGCATCCGCAGCGTGCAGTACGCCTCGCTGAGCCGCTTTGGCAATCTTACGTACCTCAACCTCACCAAGAACGAGATTGGCTACATCGAGGATGGTGCCTTCTCAGGCCAGTTCAACCTGCAGGTATTACAGCTGGGCTACAACCGGCTGCGCAACCTCACGGAGGGCATGCTGCGTGGCCTGGGCAAGCTGGAGTACCTCTACCTGCAGGCCAACCTCATCGAGGTGGTCATGGCCAGCGCCTTCTGGGAGTGTCCCAGTATCGTCAACATTGACTTGTCCATGAACCGCATCCAGCAGCTGAGCAGCGGCACCTTCGCGGGCCTGACCAAGCTCTCCGTGTGTGAGCTGTACAGCAACCCCTTCTACTGCTCCTGTGAGCTGCTGGGCTTCCTGCGCTGGCTGGCTGCCTTCACCAACGCCACGCAGACCTACGACCGCATGCAGTGCGAGTCGCCGCCCATCTACTCTGGCTATTTCCTCCTGGGCCAGGGCCGCCATGGCCACCGCAGCATCCTCAGCAAACTGCAGTCCGTCTGTACAGAGGACTCCTACGCAGCAGAGGTGGCCGGGCCCCGTCTGGTGCCTGGCCGCTCCCAGCCAGGCCGCTCCCCACCACCGCCACCACCAGAGCCAAGCCTGGGGGGCCGAGCTGATGTGCCCTGCGGTGACGATGACTGCTTCTCTGGTGACGGCACCACGCCGCTGGTGGCTCTGCCCACACTGGCCACCCAGGCCGAAGCTCGTCCCCTCATCAAGGTCAAGCAGCTGACCCAGAACTCGGCCACCATCACCGTGCAGCTGCCCAGTCCTTTCAACCGCATGTACACGCTGGAACATTACAACAACAGCAAATCTTCCACCGTGTCCAGGCTGACGCAGGCCCAGGAGGAGATCCGCCTGACCAACCTGTACACGCTGACCAACTACACCTACTGCGTGGTATCTACCAGCTCGGGCACTCACCACAACCACACTTGCCTCACCATCTGCCTGCCCAAGCCCCCCAGCCCGCCTGGGCCGGTGCCCAGCCCGTCCACGGCCACCCACTACATCATGACCATTCTGGGATGCCTCTTCGGCATGGTGCTGGTGCTGGGCGCTGTCTACTACTGCCTGCGCAGGCGGAGGCGCCAGGAGGAGAAGCACAAGAAGGCAGCCTCGGCAGCCGCAGCGGGCAGCCTCAAGAAGACCATTATTGAGCTCAAGTACGGACCTGAAATGGAGGCGCCTGGGCTGGCCCCACTGTCCCAGGGCCCGCTGCTGGGCCCTGAGGCCGTGACCCGCATCCCATACCTGCCGGCCACGGCCAGCGAGGTGGAACAGTACAAGCTAGTGGAGACTGGAGAGACTCCCAAGGCCAGCAAGGGAAGCTACATGGAGGTGCGCACTGGGGAGCCGGAACGTAGGGACTGTGAGCTGGGCCGGCCCGGCCACGAGAGCCAGAGCTCTGTGGCCGAGATCTCCACCATTGCTAAGGAAGTGGACAAGGTCAACCAGATCATCAACAATTGCATCGATGCACTCAAGTCTGAGTCCACCTCCTTCCAGGGTGCCAAGTCTGGGCCTGTGTCTACAGCTGAGCCCCAGCTGGTGCTGCTGTCCGAGCCGCTGACCACCAAGCACGGCTTCCTGTCACCCGTGTACAAGGACGCCTTTGGCCATGGCCTGCAGCGGCACCACAGTGTGGAGGCGGCCCCTGGGCCCCCGCGAGCCAGCACCTCGTCCAGTGGCTCTACACGTAGCCCTCGGGCCTTTCGCACCGAGCCCCCCGGCGTGCACAAAGCCACGGCCGCTGAAGCCAAGTATATAGAGAAGAGCTCACCAGCAGCAGAGGCCATCCTCACTGTGACACCCGCAGCCGCTGTGCTGCGGGCCGAGGCCGAGAAGAGCCGCCAGTATGGCGAACACCGGCACTCCTACCCTGGCTCCCACCCCGCCGCCGAGCCGCCCGTGCCCCCCCTGCCACCGCCGGCCCACGAGGGCCCGGGGGGCCGCAAAGCGTCCATCCTGGAGCCCCTGACCCGGCCGCGGCCCCGCGACCTCGCCTACTCCCAGCTGTCGCCGCAGTACCACAACCTGAGCTACACGTCCAGCCCTGAGTACCCCTGCAGGGCCTCTCAGAGCATCTGGGAGCGCCTCAGACTGAGCCGGCGCCGCCCCAAGGACGACGAGGAGTTTATGGCTGCTGGCCATGCCCTGCGCAAGAAGGTCCAGTTCGCCAAGGACGAGGATCTGCACGACATCCTGGACTACTGGAAGGGCGTCTCCGCCCAGCACAAGTCCTGAGCCCTCCCGGAGGCGGTGGCTCTGCCCTTCCCGCAACTCGTGATGCCACTGGACCAAAAAGGATACAAGATCCACTGCAGCTACTGGAAACTCAAAGACTCATGGTGAAACACAGCGTGTGCGTAACAGGGTGGGAGCTGTGTGCGGGGACAGTGGGAGGGGACACAGCGTGGGTAGGTGTTCCCAACGCCCATGTAACCCACACTTGGATTCCCCCATACACACACACACACACACACACACACTCATACACACTCACAAATACACACTCACACTTATGCCAGGGACTTCGGAAAACTGTGTCTTAGGGGTGGGGGTGGGGTGGGGATTTTTTTCATTATCTTTCCTCTTGATTCGTCTCTCTGCCTTCTTCCTCTTTCTCTTTATTTTCTTCCTTTTTTAAAAAAAATAAAATAAAAATCAGATTCTTAAAAAAAAAAAAAAAAAAAAAAAAGACATAGAATACCTGCTGTGGGGCCTGGCCGGCATGGCTTTTGGGGCCCCTCTTACAATCTCTCAGTCTGTGGTTTTCTGTGGATTCTCTGTTCGATCTGTCTCTTCGTTGCCACCTCTGGAGGCCACTGCAGAGGACAGAGCAGATGCGGCGGCTGAGTGGCCTCCAGGAGAGTCCTGAAGCCTGGGGACTGGTGGGGGGTGATGCCTGTGGATGGGTCGAGGAGGCTGGGGTCCCCCGATGGGTAGCACTGTGTGTTCCCCCAGCCCAGTCCCTGTGTACACTGTAGTTGTTCTGTTGTACAGAAAAAAAATTTCTATATTTGCAATGTTGCTGTAAAATGAGAAAGAACAACAAAAAAGACTCTGTCTACTAAAAAAAAAATCTGCAAAGAAAAAAAAAACAAAAAACAAAAACATTAATTTGTCCTGTGTCTTCACTGTGGGCTTTGAGGGAAAGAGTTGGGAGTCCTTTGATGTGCAGTTTGGGAGTGATCTTGCTGATGCTGACCATAGTGGGGTACAGGTGGGAACCCACAGGGTAGGACAGAGTCACCCCTTTGAAGACAAGAGCTGGTAAGGATGGATCCAGGAGGGGCTGGGTTCTGGGCGGCAAGGGGCCAAGTGGTGCTGAGGTTGCCACAAGGCTGTGCTCACCTGGCAGTGCTGCCATGTGTGTGAGCATGTTGGCTTAAGGCAGCCAGTGGCCTGCGCAGACCTGCAGTGGCCAGAGCCCCAGCTCTGGGAGACCCTGACCTGAGGCCCTCACAGCCCCTTGCCTGGCTCCCATTGTCCCCGAGCTGCTGCCCACAGCCCTGCTCTCCACCCTGTTCTGGAGGGAGTCACATAGGAGCAGCACGGATTGCTCACGGTCACCCTCATCCTGCTTGCAGTAAGGAGCCTTGTGCCAACCCCAAGGTCCTGGCAGGAGTGTCAGGGCTCTGTACCCAAGGGTCTCAGTCTCTTCCCTCCTGCATGGCCCTGTGGTTAGCTCTTCTGCCTGATGTCAGGGCCACATCTGCCAGTCTCCCTTCCCTACCTGGCTTGATCCCTTTCTCTCATCTGCCTAGTGGCCCAGGTCAGTCACTGAATGCTACTGCCCCTCAGGTCCAAGGAAGTCCATTCCTGATCTGAGCTGACAGAGACCCCATGGGACCTGAGGCTGGGACCAGATCTGGGTCCTGAGGGTAGCCAGGGACCCAGGGAACTTGAGGGCTGAACCACAGTGCTGGAGGTCAGTTCTAGGCTCCGGTGGGCTCAGGAAAAGGCCTGACCAGGGGTGGGAGCCCAGTGGGGCCTAGGACCTCTCTACATAGCAGCTTCAGGCTTTAGGGACCTTCCTGACACCAAGTGAAACCTCACATAGCCACAGGGTCCAGCTCTCATTCTTGGATCCAGGTCACAAGGCTGCAGACAGGGCCACCCTGCTTTCCAGGCCGCTGGTCAGTCCTGACATCAGCCCAGCGTTACCCATCTGTATCCTGAGAATGCAGGGCTTCCTCCAAGGCTCAAGACCCAAGTGGGCCCATGAGACATTGTGCCATTGATCTTCCCAAAGTGAGTCATTCGTGAGCACTCTGTGGCCCCAAACTTCCCCCAGACGTCCACACTCACAGAGGATGCTGGGGCAGCAAGGGGAGTAGGTCCTGTCGGGCCTAAAGATAACCAGGCCAGGGGACCAGGCAGGATCTGCAGCAATGGGATGAGCCCTGAAGGCCTGCCTTGCCCAAGGTCACACAACCACTTGGTGACAGTCCAGGGACAGGAGGTGACTGGGCTGCAGCCCACTGCTTCTCTTCACCAAGGAGATAAAATGGGCTATTTACAGGGGATGGGGGGGGGAACAGACTTAGGACAGCCATTCTGGTCCATAGGCCAGGCAAAGCCGGGGTGTGCTGGGATAATAGAGCTGCTCCAGGCTGCTCCCACCTAGGGAAGGGCAGGGAAGAGGTGAGTGCAGGAAGGCGTAGCAGGACCTCGGCAGCAGGATTGGGGATGGCAGCTCAGAACCCCTGAAGCCTGACAAGCTGGGCAAATGTGCTGTAAGATTTGCCAACCCCAGCCAGTCTAGGGACAGAGACCCACATGCCACTGTGACTTGTTTGCAGGAGGCAGAGTGCAATTCACACGGCATAAAGGAAAAGACACACACACTATTAAGCACTCAATGTGCACAGCTCCATCCCAGTATTGCCCAGCCCAGCCTGTCCTAGAGGCCCCAGAAGGACACTTGAAGTGGGTGAGGTGGCCAGCTCAGGGTGGCACAGGATACGGGGTTTCCTGGAAAAGGGGGAGCCTCAGGGAGGGAAGGCAGAGGAAGGGTGTAGAGCTGGGCTGTGGAAGCCAGCAGTGGCCTTGTAAAGAATAATAACTTTTATTGGTCTCCCTTATCTGAAAAGTGGTCCTTTCATTACATAAACTTTAGAAAGTAGTTAAACAGAGGCCAGTGGTCTAAGTGCCTACCTGGCAAGCATAGAGACCCAGGTTTGATCCCCAGTACCACATGTAGTGCCAGTCCCGCCCTGAGCACACTGAGCTGGCCACTGAGACAGGGCGTCGTGGTGCATGCCTGTAATCCCAGAGCTGGGGAGGCTGAATTAGGAGGATCACTACAAGTCTGACCTATGTTGTGAGACCCTATACCACATACATAAAAATTAAGAAGAAGAAAAAAGAAAATAGTTAAACATGAAAAGAAAACAGAAGTCATTTGAAATCACCCAAGAGAACCGCAGTGATAATCTGGCCTCTGACCTCATGGTGCGTGCTCTGCAAGACAGCAGCATGAGCGGCACCTTACTGGGATGCTCCCCTGCCCTGGAGGGGTGGATTGCAGGACACGAAGGCAGGCGAGGCATGGAAGCAGCTGTTGGTGACATGTGGCCAAGAGAGGGCAGCTGGGACCACAGCAGGCTCCTAATGGGGGATGTGGCTTGGCTAGCACCTCAGACAAGGGAGGGGGCGAGCACCTCACCAGCAAGGTTGGGAACAGATGCCCCCGGCACCCCAGGCACTGCCGGGTCATGTGACTCAAAAGCCAAGACTCCTATTCCACAGCCGGGAGCTGACACAGACCCCAGCTAAAGCAGGCAGTGGCCTGAAGTGAATATGCCACTTCTGTGTCCCACGTAGGCTGCAGAGCTTGGGTTTCTTCCTTAGTGGCAGGGCCACTGGTCTTTTCCTCCCAAGGCACCCTCCTACCCTGCTGCAAGCTGAACCATCACAGGGACACAGCCAGCCCGGGATCTTGCGCGCTCTTCCTGCTTCTCAGCTGTGGGACGCAGTGGCCACCACCCCAGGTCCGTCTGGACTACTATGGTGGGGAGCAACCCTGGTCAGACCCCAGGACAAGCAGATGGGCTTTTACCCACCCCGGGGACCTAGAGGGACGGCGCTGGCTGGTGTGCAGCCCCCTCCTGCATTCTGTCCTCGCCACTGCACTGCCAGCTGAGTGTGGCTTGGTGGCACGTGTCTGTGATCCCAGCTCCTTGGGAGGCTGAGTCCAAAGGATGGCAGGTTTAAGGCCAGCCTGGGCAGCTTAAAGTGAGAACCTGAATATAAAAAACTATTTTTTTTTTTTTTTTAAAGGGCTGGGAATGCAGCTCAGTGAGAGTGTTTAATACGTGCGAGGCCCTGGGTTCCATCCCCAGTATTTCCTTGTCCCTTAAAAAACTTTCAGTGTTCATCCAACAAAATATACAGAGCTTTTAAAATAGATTCTGTTTTTCCCTAAGGTTCATAATAGCCTCATTCATAGCAGCCTGAAGTGGAAACAACTGAATGTCCATCAACAGAGGAAGTGACAAATTGTGACCTTATCATAGCACTAATCACGATTCAGCAACAAAGAGGCACCAATTGTCAGGGGGCAGAGCCCTGGGAGGGAACCTAAGGCCACCGAGCCCGAAGGAGCTGATCACAAAATAACTCACTCAGTCATCCCCGATCTGTTTTTAACACGCTAAGGAGCCCAGCTCACCCCGATGTATACTATTTTTAGTTTTTCCTCGTCCCAGTTGTTCTTCCTTTTGAGCAGTTTCTTTCCCTTCCACAGTAGCTATTGTGTCTTTTGGATTTTACTTATTCTTTCAGCATCTTACACTAGGGAGAGAAGGGGCTGGGGAGAGAGCTTAGCGGCATATGCACTTTCCTGGCAAGCGCAAGGTCCTGAGTTTGATCCCTAGTACCATAAAATTAAAAAAATTAAAGTAAGAAAATAAAAATTACACTAGGGAGAGAATACAATGTTTATACACGTAGGCCTTATTTATTGTACTTATCAATATGGCCTCTAGTTGCATCTATTTATCTGCAAAAGCCTCAATTTTATCTTTCTTTGTAGCTGAGTAGTAGTACTCCGTTGTATGAAAATACCACATCATTTTTATCCATTCCTTGGTTATGGGCATTTGGGTTATTTCCAAGATTTAGCTATGACAAATTGAAAGAAAAAGAATATATATATATATATATATATATATATATATATATATATATATAGTAATTGTACTACTGATTTCTATTGGTTTATTTTTTTTTAATTTTTATTTATTTATTTATTTATTGGTCTTTTTGAGACAGAGTCTCACTATGCAGTTCAGGCTGGCCTTAAGTTCACTTTGCAGCTCAGGCTGGTCTTGAACTCATAACAATCCTCCTGCCTCAGCCTCCCGAGTGCTGGGATTACAGGCCTGCGCCACCACGCCCGGCTTCTATTGGTTTATTGAAAGTAACAGTTAATGCTTGATTTTTTAGATCAATTTGGCAGGCCTACATCTAGTAATCTGAGCAACTACTTCAAAGATAACAATGTACAATGTAATGACCATTGTTAATTTCTTATTATCTTGTTTGGGAATTCTGTATCATTTTTAATGTTTTGTTTTAAGAAACTCTTTATTCTATTTAATATTAAAAAATAAAAAGTAAACTAAAAATTATTTTTAGTTTTTATGTATCTGTTTAGCGTGTGTGTGTGTGTGTGTGTGTGTGTGTGTGTGTATGCCAAGGATTGAACCCAGGCCTTTGTACCAAGTCACATTCCCAAATGTTTTTGTTTTTCACTTAGAGAAAGGTCTTAAGTAGCCCAGGCTGGGCTCAAACTTGCAATCCTCCTGTCTCAGCCTCCTAAAGCATTGAAATTACACATGTGTACTGCCATGCCTGGGGTTAGCTGAAGTACTTAATGCTCTAGAATTCATGTCCGTTCCACGTAAGAGCCAGGGAGCCTTAGCATTTCCTTCCATATGGTTGACCAGAAGCTCAGCACAGCCTTGAGTAACCCTCCCGCCTGCTGCCAGCCTCCACCGATCCACACCACGTCTCACCCGTGATCCCAGCAGCCCAAGGACCCGAGCTCCTGTGCCCTGCTCCCCAGGGTCTCCCTCTGAGTGAGTGGGGTTAGTGATGTGGTGAGCCTCTTTGTAGCTCTTCACGTCCTCCCATTTCTCTTGGATGCCCCCTCATGCAATCCTTCAGATGAATATAAGCACCACGGACGTCATGCGTGCCAGAAGTCTTATTTGGTTTGGTATGGAACTGCTTGAAATGTATAGACAAACTTAGAGAGGAAAATCACATCTTTTTAAAAATCATATTCTCATTGCTGGGACAAAATACCCAACACCTGCAACTTAAAGGAGAAGAGTTTTATTTAGGATTGCGTTTTAGAAATTTAAGTCCTTTCAAAACCAGCAGCCTGGTGGAAGGGTCTGGGGCGAGAAGAGCTGCTCACGTCATGATGGACAGGAAGTAGAGAGAGGGGAGGGGCAGGGAGGGAGGTGTTCCCTTGCAGGCCAGCCCCCAGTCTCCTGGTTCTTCCAACCAGGCTCCCGCCCACAACTCCAAGCCAGCTATGGCCTCCCCAAAATCCAATCACCTTCCATGAGCCTCTGAGCCCACGAGGCTTAGGGGCCATTCTAGATGTAAATCATAATATGTCCTTGAAACATTAAGTCCTCCTGTGTGGTGACATTCCTACTCTTACCATCATTCAAAAACTTTTTAAAATGTGCCTGGTGTAAAAAAAAAAATGCTTCTTTTCTTCTTCTTCTTCTTCTTCTTCTTCTTCTTCTTCTTCTTCTTCTTCTTCTTCTTCTTCTTCTTCTTCT